>VZQC01003446.1:0-34879 GCA_009823505.1 Rhizomys pruinosus | reverse complement strand
TTTTATTTATTTCTGTATGTGTATGAATGTACTGTCTGCATGCAAGTCTGTGCACCCGTGTCGTGCAATGCCGCGGAGGTCAGAAGAGGGTCTCGGATTCCCCTGGAACTGGAGTTCTCCTGGAATTGGAGTTTCAGACGGTTCTCGGCCGCCATGTGGGTGCTGGGGATTGAACCCGGGTCCTCTGTAAGAGCGGTCGGCGCTCTTAACCGCTAGGCCATCTCTCCAGCCCCCATAATCCTCAACTCTTAAGAATGGCTCACCCAAACTAAACAATATGGTTCACGTTAAACACCTGCTTTCCTTCAGGAGGATACAATTTTGGTATGTGCAAGGCAGAGGACGCCACCTTACCCAGACCTCAAGGTACTGATCTGCTAATGAGCTTTCCTGGTAGAAAATGCTTGACATGTTATTTTAACTTAGTGCTGGGAAGCTAAGGACATCCCATGTGACTCTCCTGAGATGGCACCCTCGGAAGCTTGCTTATAGTTTCCCACAGACTTTATTTGGGATTTTTTCCTTTGCTGATTTTCTTTGTATTTTAAAAACTAAAAAAAATTTTAGCTGGGTGTGGTGGCAGAGGCAGGTGGATCTCTGAGTTCAAGGCCAGTCTGGTCTACAGAGCAAGTTGCAGGCCAGGTGACAGAGAGACCCTGTTTCAAAAAAAGACAAAAATAAAAGTAAAGTAAGTGTGTGTATGTGCGAAGGCATGTGCATGTCATGATATGCATGTAGAGGTCAGAGACACTTTCAGAAGTCAGTTCTCTCCCTGTAACATGTGGGTCCTAGGGATGGAACTCAGGTCATCAGGCTTGGCACCAAGTGCCTTCACCTGCTATGTCACCTTGCTGGCCATGTAGATACAGTTATTACCATATTACACAGCAGCTATGAACATAACTACATGTTGAGTCTTTTGAGTCTTCCTAGTGAATTGCTGAACCTGGGGCTGTGTTCTTTGGGCTTGCTAACACAGTGTGAAATGTTCAGGAAAACACTAAAAAGATTTGTGTGGCTGGAGTCACATGAGTGATGGGAGGCAGAAGGTGAAGCTAGAGGCGGGCAAGGCCTTATTAGCAAAGGGGAGAAATTTGGGGTTTGAAGGTGACAGGAATCCAGAGGAAGCTTGTGAGAGCAGGAAGGAAGCTGAGCCCGGCAGCTGTCAGAGGAGAAGCCTTGCGGAGAGGGTCAAAGCAGGGAGCCAGACAGGAAGCTCGTATACAAGAAGTTCTCCAACTTCCCTTGGGTAGATTAGGAATGGCTGCAGAAAGGAGTAAGCTAAGTTTAAAGAAGAACAGAAATTTGATAGATCTGTTTAAGAGTGGAAAAGGCAGTTAAGCAGTGAGGAGAACCTGTAGAAAGGGTCCACGGCAAACTGCACAGCACACTTGAAGAACTTGCTGGAAAAGGATGTTTGGGGAGAGCTGTGAGAGGTGGGGCCAGGGAAGCTGCTCTCATGCGAGATGCTGCAGGCTCTGCTAAGAGCATGTACTTCATCACATAAGCAAAGGGAATGCTATGGCTGGAAATGATGGAGATATAGGGTCAAATCTGAGTTTTGGAAAGAGTAACACAACAGCAACATGAACAAGAAGCTAACAAAAGGAAGAATTAGAATTACTGTCATGTACTCCGTCTAATGTAGTAAATGGCACATACAAAGCTAATGTGGTGCAATTTATATTACACATTAAATATGTATAACCACATAAGATTTCCCATGTATGAATAGATTAAAGGTGCTGGAGAGATGGCTTAGCAGTTAAGAGTATACACTGCTCTTGCAGAAGACCTTGAGTTCTGCTGCCAGCACCCACATCAGGCAGTTGACAACCACCTGTAACTCCAGTTCTGGGGATCTGATGCCATTTTCTGGACTCCCTGGGCACTGCACTAATGGGTCCATACCAGCACACATATATACAGGCCCATACACATAATTACAAATAATAAATCTTTAAAACAAGAATATACTGGGGATGGAGAGATGGCTCAGCAGTTAAGAGCAATGACAGCTCTCGTGGAGGACCCAGCACTCACATGGCAGCTAACAATTGTCTGTTAACTCCAGTTCTGGGGGGATCCAATGCTTTCTTCTGACCTCCACAGGCACTGGACAATACAGGTGTATTTATACACATGCAGGAAATATCCTCATACACATAAAAAATAAAAATAAAAATATTTTAAAAAGATTATACTAAAAATGAATCTGTCATTACTGAAAACTAAAATGAGTTGAATGCAAATTTTAGGGTTGTTGGTATCACCACAGACAGAAAATTATTTAAGTGATACTTAAAACACTATTTCAAATCCCTAGCAAAATAGATGCTACAGACAAAAGAATCAGAAATCACCAGTGTTCTGCCCTTTCACTGGTACAGAAAACAGAGATGAATTGATCTAATTCCCTCAGAAACATGCACAGACCTGCTTGCTGGTGAACACATTAAAGGCATTTAGTAGGAGAACATCCTTATTTCTGGACTGCTCTGACAGGATGGACTCGGTCTGTCTAGATTGTTCATTTTATATAAACCTGAGGTATATGTAGGCATACTTCCCAGAAAATATCCCAAGTTATATGATGATCAGAGAGTAAGTTGGAGATGTCTCATCAAAACAGCTCTTCTGTAGAAGTGACAGCCCACTGCAAACCTTAGAGGCCTCATACAGTATGGCCTGGGCAAGAGCTCACCCTAAACACAGGCAAGAAAGGACTTGTGATCAGCTGTGATGGCCATGGTTTCCTTTCTGCTCTGCCTGTGTCCCGTGCTAATTGTATCTTTGAAAATATATGTATCAGGAGCTGGAGAGAGAGCTCAGTAGTTAAGATCACTGGCTGCTTGTTACAGAGGATGTATGTTTGAATCCCACGACCCACATGGTGGCTAACAACTGTCTGTAACTCCAGTTCCAGGGGATCTGATACCCTCTTCTGTCCTCCACAGGTACTAGATGATACTGGTACACTTACATATATGCAGGCATAAAACTGTCATACCCACTGGCTGTGCTGCTGCACACCTTTAATCCTAGCACTTGGGAGGCGGAGGCAGGCGGATCTCTGTGAGTTCAAGGCCAGCCTCGTCTATAGAGTGAGTTCCAGGCCAGCTGGGGCTACAGGGAGACCCTGTCTCAAAAACCAAACAAACAAACAAACAAACAAACAAACACCCTATCATACCCATAAATAAGTAAATAAAGTAAATCTAAAGTAATAAAAATTTAAAAGAAAATTTAATTTTTTTTGTTATTTTTGAGACAGGGTCTCCCTTTAGTCCCAGCTGGCCTGGAGCTAGCTCTGTAGACCAGGCTAGCCTTGAACTAACAGAGATCTGCCTGCCTCTGCCTCCTGAGTGCTGGGATTAAAGGCGTGCACCACCACTAAAGATGGTTCTTAGCTGCCATGTGGGTGCTGGGAATCGAATCCGGGTCCTCTGCAAGAGCAGTCAGTGCTTTTAACCACTTGAGCCATCTCTTCAGCCTCAAAAATTAAAATTTTTATTACTTTATAGTGGATAAGACCTCTGATTCTTCTAAGTCCAGTTTGTCAAGCAAACCTTGTACCTCACCTCACCTGTAACATTTAATTTGCACTAGCTGTATCTGCATGAATGATAAGCTTCCTGACTTATCTACTAAAAAGGTGTACGAAAGAGTACAGCAGCAATGCACAGTCTTGGTGCCTGGACACAGTCCAACTCATGAAAATGAATCCAAGCTCCCTGGAGAAAAGACTGGAGGTTAATCTCTAGTTATGATTTGAGATACATTATCGTGCTTGAAAAAAAGCTACAAAGGATCACCAGAATCCAGTCAAAAGGATACAGGCACCACGTTAAACAGATGCTTCATAGAAAAAAATGGGTAATTTTCAAAAAGAAAATTCAAAAAGTGAAACACAAGTACATAAAGATCCTCCAAGTTTATCCACACGGAATTTCTAAAATCTTGGACTCTCTTGGGGGGAGGTGTCTTTTGTATACTAATATTAGTGGTAGCTCTTGGGGGGCTCTTAGGTAGCTAAAGTGGGGAACCAAGCATGTATTCAGAGGACTGGAACTTTCAGTCCCACTGCTTCAGAGGAGCTGAAGGTTCCAGTGACAATTCAGCGACGTTTACATGACGAGGCTTCCATCTACACGCAGAAGGACTGAGTAGAGGTAGTCAACAGTAGACTGCAAGGAGGGTAGGGCCCCAGAGAGGGTGTGACGTTGTGTGCCTTCTCCTACAAGGCAATCATTTCCTTTTCTTCACCTCCAACTTTCATAATTTATAATAAATGGATAAAGATAAGTCCTTTCCTGAGTTTTGTGAGGGGCTCTAATAAATTAACCTAAGGATGAGGTCACAGGACTCCAACTTATAGACTGGAAGCACAGCACAACCATCTGAGGCTCAGGTGGCCATCCTGTGGGTCTGAGTCCTCAAGCTGAGGGATCTGATGCTCTCTCCAGGTAGGGGGCAACTGAGAGTAAATGAGAGGACACCCAGGCGGCAGGCACTGAGGCTCCACTGCGGAACTGCTTGTCTGATCATGTGGGGACATACTGGCTTACCGGAGTGAGTACTGGAAAATCATTTAGGTCTGTCTTTTTTTTCTTTTCTATACCCTTACCAATACTCAAAAACAAAGCAAAGAAAAATACAAATTAGCAAAGACCCACACTTTTTGGCCTCCATTAGAGATGGCTAGGATGTCACCTTATTATTTGAAAATATTTCAAAGAGAGAAAAAAGCTTTCTCCAAGTACTTGACAAGGAAGTACTTTACAAAAGAATCTGAGGGGACAAATGCAGGAGTTAGAAAGTCGGGACTTTGACTCTGCAACCCCAACGAAACAAAGAATCCAGAAGTTTGTAGACATAACCTCTAGGCAAAAGGTCAGTGAGGAACTCTAGGATGGCTGGATCAGGCTGACTCCACCTCATCCCCACTGATCGATCTCAACTTTGCTAAAGCTAAGAAAGATACTACATGCCTCCAACATAAAGTACAAAACACCACCCATGAAAGAGTCACAACGAAGGACAGAACCGAATCTTCCCAATCCCCAAACGCTAACTTCCAGGTTCAAGAATACTCAGCAGGCCGGGCACGGTGGCGCAGGACTTTAATCCTCGTACTCGGGAGGCAGAGGCAGAGGCAGAGGCAGGCAGATCTCTGAGTTCAAGGCCAGCCTGGTCTACAGAGCGAGTTCCAGGACAGCTGGGGCTATAGGGAAACCCTGTCTTGAAAAGACCAAAAAAAGAATATCCAGCAAACCAAAAAACAAGCTAAATAACATTACAGGGATATAAGCCAGCTAGATCCAAATGGAGGGAAGCTACATAGCACCAAGGATACTTGCTCTTCAACAATCAACATGAACCTTAAAATTAAGGGTGGGAGAACTATTACAGATTCAGGGAAACCTAACTTGGATACTGATTCAGAAAAAAACAATTTTAAAAATCACTTGAGTTGGGCGTGGTGGCACACGCCTTTAATCCCAACACCTGGGAGGCAGAGGCAGGCAGATCCCCTTGAGTTCAAGGCCAGCCTGGTCTACATAGTGAGCTTCAGGCCAGCTGGGACTAAAGGGAGACCTTGTCTCAAAAAGACCAAAAAAAAAAAAAAATCACTTGAAACAAGTGGGAAAACCAGTCTCTGTATTTGGTGATAAAGGAATAAAAGCCGAGTGCACGATTTTGCTGAAAAAAAAAATCTTACTTTTAGAGACACATGCACAGGTCAAAGAGCATGTGGAATATGCTTTACAGAGCTTTAGGAAAGGGAATAAGCTGAGGGTGGGGCTGGGTCATGGGATGAACACCACATACTCCGTGCATATTAAAAATATTCCTAATAAGTAAAAATGGATGAATTCAAGTACAATACCTGGGAAAAATGTTAAAATAATAATATATAGTTGGCTGAGAGGTATAGGAAAAGACTGAGCCTCAGAGGAGATAACTACTTTTCTGAAAAACAACTTAATAGTATGTATCAAAAATTTTTCTTAAATTTATATTCACTCCAGAAAATTTACTTCAAGAATTCTAAAGAATTTTACAGATGCTTACAGATGTATAGCCCAGCATGGTAGCCTGCTTTTTAAAACATTTATTTATTTATTTATTTATTTATTTATTTATTTATTTATTTATTTATTCAGTGTGAGTGTGTGTCCCAGGGATTGAACTCAGGTCATCAGGCTTGGTGGCAAGCACCTTTACTCACTAAGCCATCTTACTGGCCCTCAATCAACCTTTTTCTAAGCTATAGTAAATCACAATTATTTGTAGTAATTATCAAGTTGAAAAATAATAAATAATAAGGGAAAATGCTCCTGGTAAACTTTTACGTGCAAAATGGTAGGTACAAACTAGCATTTACCTATTTTACCCCTATTTAGTTTTATTCAAACTATTCACATGCCAATGAAAAAGTCTGTAAGAGTATACTTTAGGATGATATTGTTATATTTAGCTGATGGGATTAAAGCACTTTCAGTTTTTTAGAACTGATTTTCTTATTCATGAGTATGGTATGCTTGTAGTAAAAAAAAAATGAACCTGATGCTTTAAAGTTCCAAGCAGAAGAGATTCCTGCTAGCTAATGATGAAGGTGCTGTGGTGATCAGTCTCATCTGTGAGGTAATAAGGGTGGCAGGACTAGGTAGAGTGGATCTGCTAATCATTTTTAAACAGACATTTAGCACAATATGTAATGAGAAAGATCTGCTTTCAGATGTAAAGGAAGTGTCAAGCAGGTAAGAGGGGAGGATGCAAGTTTAGGGAAGTTTCAACTGGAGAAGGGAAAACACCCAAATCAAAAGACTTGGATGAAAGCTGAGGCTACAAAGGCCACTTGAAAAGGCTGTCACAGCAGAAATCCTAACACAGTTCTGAAGCCCAAAGCAGCATGTTCACAATGTTTCTTTTTATATATGTGTGTGTGTGTGTGTGTGTATCGAGCTCAAAGATTACATGAAAACTTTTCTCAGAGGAGCCAGGTAGGGTAGCACACACCTTTAATCTCAGCACTTGAGAAGCAGAGGCAGGTGGATCCAGTCCAGCCTGATCTACACAAGTCCCACTTCAGCAAGTGGGATGTTAGTATAAAGAACATGCAATTTTACCTACTGGATTCAGGTCATATAACATCAGAACTGAACAGTGAATAACTCTGATGTACTGAAATCCTGTAAAACTGCACTATGTGATAACCAGCAGGATCTGCTGTCATCAGCTCTACACCCCCAGGTTTAAGATTTCAGTTGTCTCTTTCCTAAATCAGGCAAAACCAAACAAGGTGTCCAAACTACCTGGCTTCCGTACTTTCTCTGGCTCTTCATAGTCCTTGCTCTCTGGATTTGGAGATTCCAGAAAGCTGATTTCTTCAGTGACACTGACCCCCTCCTGGATCTTGAGGCTGTCTTCCTCATCTTGAAGTGGGGATTCTAATTCTGATTCCTCTGAATCAAGGAATATCTGTCCAGCGACTACTCTGCCTGTGGTGGTGTGGTCCTTCACCGACTCCTCCGTTGACAAAGAGCTCTGAGAACATAAAGCGCCTGTCAGTCATCAACTGTACCAAGACCCCTTCCAGTGCACTCTGACCACTGGTCTGACCAACCTATGCATTATTTCAGCTCTCTGAAATGCCAAGCTCTTGATTCACTATAAAGTTGTGATGTCCTTCACCACCTGCCTAATTTCGAATTTCAACTTAGATGTCACTTTCTCATAAGCCTGCTTTAATCCTGAAAGTAACAATTAGGTCTTCCTTCTACAAACTCTCATCGTATCTTAAACTTCCCCTTGATAACTCTCTATTAATGACTTCTTGGGGTTTTATTTGTCTGTTTTAGGTCTTTTTGATACAGGATTTCCCTGTAGTCCCAGCTGGCCTAGAACTTGCTATGTAGACCAGGCTGGCCTTGAACTCAGAGATCCACCTGCCTCTGCTTCCTGAGTGCTGGGACTAAAGGTACCACCAGGCCTGGCTTGTTTGTAATGTTAGTGCATTTTGCTTGCATGCATGTAAGTACACTTGTGTCATGCAATGCTGGCAGAGGTCACAAGAGGGCGTCATAGCCCTGTGAACTGGAGCTGGGTACTGGGAACCAAACCTGGGTTCTCTGTATGAGCAGCAAGTGTTCTTAACCACTGACCCATCTCTCCAGCCCCATAATTTCTTGTTTTTATCTATAGTCCATTTAATCTACAGATTACCGTTCATAAGTAATAAGATTTCTTGGATATGTGAGAATTGGCTATGTTTAATCAACAAATGAGAAAGTGCATTAACTGCTTAAAGAAACTACACAGGTGGAAACATGGCATGGGTTAGGTCTTCAAAATTAAAAGAAACTAAAAACTCAAAAAATAAGGACAACAAAAGGGACTAAAATAAAGTGGGTGTGGCTATTCACTGCTGAAATCCCAGCATTTGGGAGGCGGAGGCAGGAGGATAAGAAGTTCTAGGTCATCCTCTGCTTCTGCTACATAGTGAGTTTTGAGGTTAGCCTGAGCTACATGAGACTCTGTTGAAATAAAAAAATAAGAAGAAAAGTAATCTCTCTTTGGGCAATAAAAATGTTACTGTTGGCTCTTCTGTTTGGATGTACGCCTATCCACACAGCATATTAAAACTCAAGTTGACAGAAACCGTGACAGCAGCACTGTGGAAAGAAATGCCTATGATTCTCTCATACAGGTCAGTGTGTGTGTTTTTTTTTTTTTTTATGCAAAAGAGCTAGAATTAATATTGGGATTAGGGGCTGGAGAAATGGCTCAGTAGTTAAGAGCACTGATTGCTCTAGCAGAGGGCCAGGGTTTGATTCCCAGCACCCACAGAGTGGCTAAGAACCTTCTTTAGTGTCAGGTGTGGTGGTGCACGCCTTTAATCCCAGCACTTGGGAGGCAGAGGCAGGTGGGTCTCTCAGAGTTCAAGGCCAGCCTGGTCTACAGAGCAAGCTCCAGGCCAGCTGGGACTAAAGGGAGACCCCATCTCAAAAAAAGAAAAATTGGGATTATCTTGTCTTATTTATTTATTTATTTATTTATTTATTTGGTCTTTTCGAGACAGAGTCTCCCTGTAGCCCCAGCTGTCCTGGAACTTGCTCTGTAAATCAGGCTGGCCTTGAATTCACAAAGATCCACCTGCCTCTGCCTCTCAAGTGCTAGGATTAAAGGCGTGTGCCACCATGCCCAGCTATCTTATCTTCTTTTTAATTGAATTGTTACTCAAAAATATGTCTTTTCTAAGGAACATAATTCCTTACTTTTAACTTAGTGCAGAATTTCAGTACCCACCTTGGATTCTAAGGATTCATCCTGGTTACTTTCATCATCTGCAAAGAAATTTTAAGATAAATTATCTTTTTTGTTGGGAATTACAAGTATTAGAAAGCATTAGTATATAAAAAACACTATCCTCCCCATCTAACAGAGACTACAAGGATTTTTAAGAATCTTATGTGAAGGGACTGGGAAGGAGAAAAATACACAACAAACAAGCTGTGCGCGGTGGTACATAGCTTTAATCCTAGCACTTGGGAGGCAGAGGCAGGAAGATATTTGTGAGATCAAGGCCAGCTTGCTCTACATAGTAAGTGTGTAGTCAGCTGGGGCTACAGGGAGACCCTGTCTCAAAACAAAACAAAAAATAATCAGTCATCAGATAAATAAACCTATAATTATTTGAAAATTGTATTCAGCAACTTCACAAGAGTAAGTGAAACTCTTCCTTCTGTAAACTGCTTTGGTCATGTATCTTACAAAAACAGAAAAGTAACCAATACAATCACTTACATAAGAACTATTTATGGGAGATCTCCCAAGACCACCTGAAGCACAGGAAAATGGCTGGAGCTAGAAGACATCATGCTGAGTGAAGTAACACAGTCCCAGATAAACAAACAACGAATGGTATATTTCATCTGTGGATGCTAGTGCCAATTACCTAGTTTTAAGTATTTCTTGTGCGCGGCTCCTTGAGCTTTTGTCCAAGCAGTTGGAAGTGATGCATATTGGAAACAACAACAACAACAACAACTACAGAAAGGACTGCATCAAAGAACTGACTGAAACAGTGAACTTCTGCTCAAAACAGTCAACATCCACATGTAGAATATCGAGAAAGACTGAGAAAGAGATGAAATCATGTTTGGCAGAATGCATGAGCTCTGGTGGGGTGGAGGCATAGGGTGGGGAACACGGGTCTAGATTTGATAATCTTATATTAAATATATATTAAAATAATCTTATATTAAGTATATATTAAAAAAAAGAACTATTTACTAGCTGGGCGTGGTGGTGCATGCCTTTAATCCTAGCACTTGGGAGGCAGAGGCAGGTGGATCTTTGTGAGTTCAAGGCCAGCCTGGTCTACAAAGTGAGTTTTGTAGAAAGCTGGGGCTACAGGGAGACCCTAAATTTCAAAAATACAAAAAAAAAAAAAAAAAAAAAAAAAAAAGAACTATTTACTAAAAATAAATAGCTGCTTTTTAAAAAAGGTGGGCAGGGAGTGGTCAGAGACGGCTCAGTGGTTAAGACCATTTACTGCTCTTGCCGAGAACCCGAGTTCATGAAATCCAATACCCTCTTTCGGGCTTCACTGGCACCAGGCATACATGCAGCACACATGCATACATGCAGGCAAAACATTCATATACTTCTTTTAAAAAAAGAAATCAATAGCTTATGCTAAAAAATAATGAATCTAGCTGGGCATGTGGTGCATACCATTGATCTGAGTGTTCAGGAGGCAGTAGCAGGCAGATTTCTGTGAGACTGAGGCCAGCCTAGTCTACACAGCAAGTTCCAGGCCATCTGGGCTAAAGGGAGACCCTGCTTAAAAACAAAATAGAACAAATAAAAGGAACCTGGCCATTATTTACACCTTTCTTGCACCATCCAGGTTGCTTTAGTTTTGTCGTATAAAGTAATTTTCCTTCTACTGTTCTCTGGCAATTTCTCCTGTTCTGTGTGCCTGTTACCCTTTTTCCTGCTCCTTATATAAACAGGCAATAAGTCAATGCCCAGGTGCAATGTTTGACCTTTGTAGTCACTGCCAACTTAAAGAAACAAAACTCCGGGGTAATCGTCAGGTTTCCTTCTTTATCTTAAAGTTACCCAAGTTTATGTTGCAGCAGGCTTTAGTATTCCCTTCTCCACAAACTATGAGAAATTAACAATATAATCCTACAAAACCATCTGCTTTTATTAGAAAAATTGGAATTATTTGTTTCAGATGGTTATATCCTGTTTATGACTTATATAACAAACACATACTTTATAGAGTTTTATTATCAAAATATTCAACTGACTTTCAGAAGTATAATCAATTCATGCACAAAATATGCAAATTATTTCATAATATTTATTTTGAGTATCTGAGAAACACAGTCTACCAGTGAAGGTTTGCCATATGTGACAGTGTTGTCAACACAAAGAAAACCTAAATGATGGCTACTATCTATACTCACTTGCTTTAAGATGATGTTCAAAATGTTCCATTTCTGGCAGGCTGTGAGGTATTGGGCCCAAAGTGCCTACCCACAACATTCTGGTGGTGATGTCAATTAATTAAGGCTTTTTTTTTTTTTTTTTTTTTTTTTTTTTGAGACAGTGTTCCCTGTGCCTTCAGTGTCCTGGAACTCACTATGTACACAGGCTGGCCTTGAACTCACAGAGATCCACTTGCCTCTGCCTCCTGAGTGCTGGGATTACAGGCATGCACAACCATGCCTGGCTGTTTTTTTTGGGGGGGGTGTCTTTTTTAAGTTTTACCAAATTGTTTAAATCCCATTCTCAGTAAACCTCTTGATAAGGGAAAAAAATCAATCTCTATTATGCATCAGAGTTGTATGTACAAAGGTACTTAATTACAAATACCAAGTACTTAATATTTGAGGACCAGGTATCAAGTATGTAAATTCGTATATGATATGTCCCTATACTCTGGACTATTGTACTAGCTGCAACAGTAAATTGTTAAGGCTAATACCTTGTTACAATGGCTACAAAGGCAGGTAATAAGAATAAGTAAATAATATAGCTACCTATAAACAAATAGAGGCACAGACATTTAAAACATTGCAAACTGCTGGGCATCAGAGGAGCAAAATGTGTTTTTAACTCCAGGAGAAAAGACCTGTGACATCAGGTGGTTTCATGTGAATTGCATCATGCTTCTCTCTCTTTTCATGAACTAGAAGTGTATGCTACCATGACTTGGCCAACGAAAGAATTCTTTCTCAGTTACTAAACTGGGAAAACCTACCCCACATGGTAGCCTTAGAGATTAGCTATTTTTTCTTTTCAAGTGGTATTCATGTAACACGTTAAAAAAACTTGTCATAACTCTCATCACTTCTTATATGTAGTTTTCAGGTAAAGATTACAGACACTGAAGTCTGGCATAAACAGAAAAGTAAACAGTAAGCAACAAGAAAATGCAAAAAGATTCAACAAAGCATTCTGGATTTCTCACTCATCAGTATCCCCTTTAAAATATAACTGTCAAACCACTAATTGTATACCATTCTTAGAAAAAAGATCAATTTTCATCTTTTTATACTAGTTTACAAAGCTGTAGACTATTAGGGATGTTCTGTCGAGGAAAGGTGATCATTACAAATTCATTTTACCATCTGTCTTGCACATTAAATAGACCAGTACTAGAAAGTGCAATTGAGTTTAGTAGAAAGAGAAGAGCTAACTATGTACATATATGTATATATATATATATATATTGAAGCAATACAAGTTAGAGAGAACAACAACAAAAGAACTGGAAAAAAAGAAACTCTGGATACATGGATTTCAAAGAGCAAGTAAAAAAAATTAAAAAAAAAAAGAAAGAAAGAAAGAAAGAGCACAGCCACCCGGTCTTCTGCTTTGCTACTTTGCTGAAGACAGGTGCTGGTCCTAGGAAATTCCCAATCCCAAGTGACCCCAAATCTGCGGTTTGGGAATCAAGATTTGAGACTGGCTTCTCCACATACGTATTTGGACCTAGCTTAGCCTCTCTTTTCTCAATCTGTCAAAAGGAGATAGTCCCACATGTCCTGCAGATTCACAGTGACGTTATAAGAACTAAAACAGTGAAATCAAGCATCTCAGCTATCTAAAAACTGCTCTCTGAATGTCTTACCCAGAACACCTGGCAGTGCACCTAACATAGAAGACTGTAACACTCAGTCTCACGTTCTCTCTCAGCCTCTCCTGACCATCTCTGGATTGAACCCAGGGCCTCCCTACAAGGCACCAATAAGCTACACTCCCATTTCTAAGTGAGAAAAATGACAGCCTTTCACTGTTATTCTGAGAAAATGAAGGAAAAATATCATTTCACTCTTTTCAATGTGTTCATCCATAGGGAAAAGAAATAATTTCTAATGTAAGTACTACACTTACATTATGTCTCCAATTAGATGATGTTTACTAACAGTGACAGAAACTACCTGGTTATAAGTTCACTCCATCCTGGGTTCCATTAACATTAAACACAAATTTACCATAAAACATCTGATTTCTTTTAAGTGCAAGTTTTAAATCTAAATTTTAAAGTTGGGGCTAAAATCCTAAGTACTTCAATGATGAAAATGGCAAACTAAAAAAATCCAAGCCTTTAGTTTGTAAAGCTTTATAGCACACATAACTTCATGTGCACAGAGCAGAGATGTCTCTTAGTCTACACAGATGCCTGGTCCCAGGATGTCCTAACCCTAGATCTCAGAGTACCAAAATCCGAGGGTGGCAAAGTCTCTTACATAAAATAGAACATAACCTATGTCCCTTCTTACTTCTATCAAGTACAAAGTAAATGTTGTATGATTAGTTATTATACTGTTTAGGAAATAATGACAAGAATAAAAAGTCCATACACATTTAAATACATAAGCCTTTTCCCTCCAGGTATGTTCCATCTTAGGTTGGTTGAATCGGACAATGTGGAGCTTGTAGATGACGGGTCGACTGGCTTTTATTACTTTTCATCATGATTTTTATATTGTAGCTCTGGCCAAGTTTCTGCCTATGTCAGGGAAATGCTTTGGCACTGCTTTCACTGTGATGGAAATCAGAGCAGACATTTCTGAAACTCAGTACTCTGATCACGTCAAGATTTAACACCGGTGTTAACAGTCTTTTACTATAACAGCCTAAGAATCTCAACTGGTGATCTTCAGATATCATGTTCTATGACCCAGAGCTCCAATTATATAGAAAATAGAGGAAAATGTAGGAAAATTTGTATGCTGTAACAGTCTGTACACTCTGCAAACAGAATTTCAGAGGAATAGCCATTATGTTCTTTACTGACATCTTCAAACTTCAGTGTGAAGAATCACAGAGCTGGTATCTGGTATATTCTAGACCCCAAACTGAATTCTTAACAAAGCTGTAGAAGAATTCTATTTCTAATGGTCCACAGTCCAACAGGTACTTTACCTGAGAAAACATCAGCCCTCTTTCCTTCTTTCTTTTTTGAAACAGGGTCTTCCTGTAGCCCCAGCTGGGCTGGAACTCTGTAGAGCAGGCTGGCCTTGAACTCACAGAAATCCACCTGCCTCTGCCTCAGAGATTAAAGGTGCATACCTTTAATCCTCTGCTAGGATTAAAGGTATGCACCACCATGCTCTGCTCAGCCCTCTTTCATAATGCTTTTGGACAAATAACTACTAACACTGCTCCAAGTAAGTTCTACATAGTCTTTAAAGATTCAGTCATGAGGGGTTGGAGAGATGGCCTAGCGGTTAAGAGCGCCGACTGCTCTTGCAGAGGACCCGGGTTCGATCCCCAGCGCCCACATGGCGGCCGAGAACCGTCTGAAACTCCAATTCCAGGAGAACTCCAGTTCCAGGGGAATCCGACACCTTCTTCTGACTTCCGCAGCATTGCACGACACGGGTGCACAGACTTGCATGCAGACAGTACATTCATACACATACAGAAATAAATAAAATAAAAAAAATAAAGATTCAGTCATGAACACAAACTATCTCCTCAAATGGCGTATGATAGACCTCAAGCATGATGCTGTCAATCGGGTGATTAGCATGTGCTTGTTGCTTTTACAATATATGGCTAGAATTTTGATTTAGGTCTCTTATTTTAGAAATAGGATGATGCTATGGTTTTCATTTACAGCTAGGACAGATAATTTAGGGATTCAAATAACCATCTGGGAAATTTTCTGTTACAAAAAAATAAGTTGACATTTCTATTTTGCACTGCTCCAAAAAAAAAAAAGCCACTGAACAGCTGTCTTGTTAACTGAAACTGGTTTACAACTCAATGTCTCACTACATCCGATGTTTATCAATACTTAGGGATACTAAGTATTTTTTAAATAAACATTTCTAAGATAATACATTTTCTGATGAGGGTAGATAAAACATTAAAAAAGGAAATCATGTTTAGAAACGGAGTTTAGGCCAGTTGGTTGAAAAAAAAATCTATCAAAAGCACACTAATTTTTTTCGTTTTTGTTTTTTTCGAGACAGGGTCTCCCAGTAGTCCCAGCTGTCCTGGAACTCACTCTGTAGACCAGGTTGGCCTTGAACTCACAAAGATCCGCCTGCCTCTGCCTCCCAAGTGCTAGGATTAAAGGCGTGCGCCACCACGCCCAGCAAAAGCACACTAATTTTTGTACAGAATATGATGAAATTATTTTCGATTCATTTCTAAAGAACCAAACCTTTCTTGAAAACAGTAAAATCATTATCAACAAACACAAGACAACTCAGAGGCACTGTGACAGAAGTCACACTTTTTCGGGAAGGTCTGTTTGAAAGGCGGACTGGAGAGTGGCTACAACCACATCGGTCTTCATTTTAGAAACAAGATCTAACAGGACAGGGATCACTGGGGTGTTGGGCAATCCACGTCAATGTCAACATCCTAGTCTTGACAGACCCTGCTCTGCCCAAAGTGACAGCTCCAGGTGTGTCAACTACTAAAGGCAGCCTGCTCCAGAGCAGGTGCAAACACCGTCCACGAAAGGGGTCGAGAACCCCCTGTGGGTCTAAGCCAGCTGTTCCACCGAGTTCATCCTTATGTCAAGTTTGCTGCGTGGGAGCGGCGTGGGCAGGGGCACCGCCCCTTCCTTACCTCCAGCTTCCTGAGGCCAACAGAAGCCCCAGGGAAGAGCAAGTGACAGGCTGGGGCGAGGACCGAGCTAAGCCCGCGGAGGGAGCCCCACTGCCCAGTCCCCACCCAGGCCGGGGGAGGCGGCTCCGGGCCTAGAGCCTGGCGCCGGATACTGACCGGAAGATGCGGCCGCCGAGCCCAGGAGCACCGCGCATAGCAGCAGCGTCAGCCCGACGCGGACCTGCATCCTGGCCCTCCGAGGTCTGGAGCCGCAGTCACAGCCGCCTCCGAAGCCACCTCGCCGCCGCTCTTCCTGCTCAGGCTCCTTTCTCGCCCCTTCCCAGGCCTCCCTGGCCCAGCTCACAGCCAATCCCCGCCCGCCGCCCTGGCGTCCTCACCCAATGGTTGTGGTCACCCCTCCCCACTCATGGCCACGCCCCTAGGTCACTTATTAGCCAATCGTTGTGTGAAGTTCTCACACCAGCCTTCCCGATTGGACCACGGCCTCACCGACATGGCCCCAGCTAATTGGTAGCGCCTGGACCAGACCAGAGTAAAGGGCTAGGAGGAATGAACCTTATCAGGACTACAATTCCCATAATGCACTCCATTAGATTCACTTGACCGATGCTCCTGGGAAGTGTAGTCCATCATGGGGCAAGCGTCCAAGCTGCAGGTGGCTGTGAAAGTAAAGTAGAGGTAACTAATATTTGAGCTAGATTTTTAACTCAAGGGACTCTTTTGGATTAAACCAAAATAAATATCAAGGAACGAATATCATAAGGTTAAGAACTTGAAAGGTTATTGTCCTAGTTATTGTCTATTGCTGTGATAAAACCAACTTAGGGAGGAAAGGGTTTATATCATCTTACCCTTCCAAGTGACAGTACATTAATCACTGAGGGAAGCTAAGGCAGAATTAAAGCAGGACAGGAATCTAAGCAGGACAGGAATCTGGAGGCAGAAACTGAAGCACAAACCGTACATGAACACTGGTTCTCAGCTTGTGCCTCTGGTCTCTGGTCAGCCTGCTTTCATATACAACCCAGGACCATCTGCTCATGGAATGGGGCACCACCCACAGTGGGCTGGTCCTTCCCACATCACTCAACAATAAAGAAAATGCCTCACAGACGTGCCTACAGGCCAGTCTGATAGAGGAAGTTCCCCAATTGAAGTTCTCTCTTCCCAAGTGTGTCAAGTTGACAACCAAAGCTATCTAGCACAGTTGTTAAATATCACTGTATTTATTTTGAAAATTTGAATTGTATACCACCTAAGCACTGAAAAAAAAAACCCCTATAGCTACACTGAAATTTTTTGGCATTTAAAATATTAGTTAAAAAAAACCTAGCCTGGCACGGTGGTGCATGCCTTTAATCCCAGCATTTGGGGGGCAGAGGCAGGGGGATCTCTATGAGTTCAAGGCAAGCCTGGTGTACAGAGTGAACTCCAGGTCAGCTGGGACTAAAGGGAGACCCTGTCTCAAAAATACCAAAAAGAAAACAAACAAACAAACAAACTTAGGTTATGTAAGATGGCCGAGGTTTTTCACTGGCAAACAGAAGACACAAAGTTGGGGAGAGGGTGGGGG
The DNA here is from genome assembly GCA_009823505.1 of Rhizomys pruinosus. NCBI lineage: Eukaryota > Metazoa > Chordata > Mammalia > Rodentia > Spalacidae > Rhizomys > Rhizomys pruinosus. Next base: position 17,190 of record VZQC01003446.1, on the reverse strand, counting down.
TGGGGGTGAAGGTAGATGTGGGGAGGAGGTCTGAATAGAATAAAAATTCATTGAATTAAATTCTTGAATCAATAAAATTTCTCTTAAAAAGAAAAACTTAGGTGTTGCCTCCTGGGAATGGTGGCATATGTCCTTAATCCCAGCACTGAGGAGGCAACGCTAGTGGATCACTGAGGCCAGCCTGAGATGTTCACATAGGCAGTTCCAGGCCAGATAGGGCTACATACTGTGAGCTTGACTCACCAAACCAAAAATTCAAACAACCAAACAACAACAACAAAACCCATCAAAAACTAACCAAACCAACCAACCAACCAATCAACCAAACAAACAAAAACACTCAGACATTAAAAAAGCTTAGGGGGCTGGAGAGCTGGCCGCTCTTGCAGATCTGAGTTTGGTTCCCAGCACTCTCATGGTGGCTAATAACTGTCCATAATTCCAGTTCCAGGGGATCTGACGCCCTCTTCCAACTCCTGTGGGCATTGCACAACACTGGTGCACTTAAATACATGCAGGGAATACATGTTATAAAAAAAATTTTTTTAAGCCTAGGTAAAGCAATACTGTGCTTCACAGAAGCTTGAGTACAAGAAATTACCAGTCAGTCCTCTTTCTCCTGACAAAACAAAAGCGAATTCATTGCACCCACTGAAGATGATCTCAACAGCAGTGTTCATTATTTTAAAAACTAGGGCTTCCAGAGCTACCAGCCCCCCAGAAAATGTGCCAGCAGCTCCTCCAAAACCCTTTAAAACACTTGGCCTCATTCTTCTCTTGTGAAATATTACACCCTTCTCTTCCTTGAACAGAAACAGGATTAGCTGATTATTTGGAAATAGAAGTGGAGCCAAAGAATTGTAAACGGGATACATTATGTAGTAAGCCCTGATTATGAAACCTTCCCTCTGAATAAGAAGGTAGTAGTCTGGTGCTCTTGTTGTCTTCTTTTTTATTTATTTATTTATTCATTTATTTATTTTATTTATTTTTGTATGTGTATGAATGTACTGTCTGCATGCAGGTCTGTGCACCCGTGTCGTGCAATGCCGCGGAGGTCAGAAGAGGGTCTCGGATCCCCTGGAACTGGAGTTCTCCTGGAATTGGAGTTACAGACGGTTCTTAGCCGCCATGTGGGTGCTGGGGATCGAACCCGGGTCCTCTGCAAGAGCGTCGGTGCTCTTAACCGCTAGGCTATCTCTCCAGCCCTCTTGTCGTCTTCTTAATTGGTGCCATTCTGCTATTATTTATTTCTCAGCACTTACATATAGTCAGCTCCAAGACCAGGCACCCAGCAAGGGCCACATGTCAAGGTTGCAGAAAGCCTGTCTTGTTTCAGTGCCTCAACACCACTTGGACAGTTGTTTTCCATCCTCCTTGAGAATATTAAAAGAAGGCAGTAAAAAATAACTGCTGTTCTCCATTTGTATCAGAGGGAATAAGGAAAAGACATCTTTTGTGCTTTTGAGACAGAGTCCCTATGGAGTTTTGGCTTCCTTGGAACTTACTGTGTAGCTAGCCTTGAACTCATAGTGGACCACCTGCCTCTGCCTCCTGAGTGATGAAATTAATGGTGTTCACAACCCAATCTAGGAAAGAATGTTATGAACATTTCTCTCTCTCTCTCTCTCTCTCTCTCTCTCTCTCTCTCTCTCTCTCTAACTCCATACAGATGCGGACGTCAGAGATGGATGCCAGTGTGTCCTAGTTTGTCTTCTACTGCTGTGACAAAACACTCTGACACCAACTTGGGGAGGAAATGGTTTATTCAGCTTACATCTCCTAGGTCACAGTTCATCACTTAGGGAGCCCAAGGCAGGAACTCAGGGTAGGAACCTGGAGGCAGGAGCTGAAGCACAGGCCATGGAGGAATGCTGTTCACTGGTTGTCACTGGCTTGCTCTCTGGCTCATGCCAGCCTGCCTTCTTATACCCTACACAACCACCTGCCCCGGGTTGCACCATCATTGTGGGCTGGGCCCTTCCACACTGCTTGCCATCAAGACAATACTCCACAGATGTGACCACAGGCCCATCCAATGGAGCCAATTCCCCAATTGAGGCTCCCTCAACCCAGGTATGTCAGTTGACACTAAAGCTATCCAGCACAATGACCCCTTGTCAACTTGACACAAAAAACACATCACTATTAAACCACCACCTTTCTAGTTCTTATCCCCAAAGTATGATGTTAACACTAATCACAACCTAAGACAGTACAGCCTTAAAAACCCCACAGTCCTTAAAATGTCCCAACACTTAAAAGTTCACAGTCTATTAAAAGTCTAACTGTGGGCTGCTGTAAAATCCAAAACAAGTACTGTCTTATTTCAAAGGGAAGAACCAGGCATTCTCAAACAACAAAACCTAAGTCCAGCAAAGCAGCTCAAGGCTGGACACCTGGGACTCATGATCTTCTGGGCTCCAAAGGGTCTCGGCAGCTCCCCCTCTCCGACTCTGCCATCCGTGGCACAACAGCTCATCTCACAGGCCAGGCCGACTCCATTCCACACCTGCTGCTGCTCTTGGTGGTCATCCCATGGTCCTGCATCTCCAAAAAGCTGGGGTCGCCACTGAAACTGAGGCAGCACCTTCACCAATGGTCTCTTCTGACCTCTACTGGTGCCAAGCCTCAGCTTCTCTCCATGACCCCTGCAATCCTGGGGTCTCACTGCAACCAAGGTTTCACTTCCACCAATGGTCTTTCCTGACCTCTCACAGTGCCAAGCCTCGGCTGCTCTCTGTGACCCCTTCAAATTTCAACATCAGAACCATACAGGAGACTCTTACACACACACTACCAAGTCCTACTTATGGCTTGACATGGAGGCTCAGGCACCTTCTGGACCCAACTTCTGTGTGCTGACCCTGAAGAAATTCTTCCCAGAAGATTTCACCACAATAATGCTGGTCTCTTGTTACTTACAGCCGATTCTTCAGCCCCAGCTAACCAGCATCAGTTGTCCCAGTACAACAAAGATTTCACTTCAGGTTCTGGTCTCTTGTTACTTACAGCTGATTCTTCAGCCCCAGCTGACCAGAACCCACAGATTACAGTCCTGATGATCTCTGTTCCCCTTTGAAACTAGAAACTCCACAAGCCAGGCCTCCATCTTCTACAACTCCTCAGCAAAACTGCTCCAAGCTCCACAGCAACAATCTTTAGGCATTTAATGATCTTCCCAGCCCAAAGTTCCAAACACCTCCACAATCCTTCCCCAAAACACCAAGGTCAGGCCTGTCATAGCAACACCCCACTCCTGGTACCAATTTCTGTCCTACTTTGTCTTCCATTGCTGTGACAAAACACTCTGACTGACACCAACTTGGGGAGGAAATGGTTTATTCAGCTTACATCTCCTGGTTCACAGTTCATCACTCAGGGAGCCCAAGGTAGGAACTCAGGGTAGGAACCTGGAGGCAGAAGCTGAAGCACAGGCCATGGAGGAATGCTGTTCACTGGCTTGCTCTCTGGCTCATGCCCAGCCTGCCTTCTTATACGGTACACAACCACCTGCCCAGGGTGGCACCACTCATTGTGGGCTGGGCTCTTCCACACTGCTTGACCATCAAGACAATACTCCACAGATGTGACCACAGGCCAATCCAATGGAGCCAATTCCCCAATTGAGGCTCCCTCGACCCAGGTGTGTCAAGTTGACACTAAAGCTATCCAGCGCACAGTGTCTTCCTCAATTGTTCTCCACCTTATTTTTTTGAGGGAGGGTCTCTCACTGAACCTGGAGCTTAATTCAGCTCAAGTGTCAAGTCTCAGGCCTCTTCCTGCCTCTTCTTCTCCACTGATGGGATTACGAGTGGGTGTTGTTGTGCCTGAATGTTTAAAATTGGGTTCTGGAGCTGGAGCTCAGATCCTCATGCTGTGCAGCAAATAATTGCTTTCTGAGACATCTTTCCAGCTTGTCTCCCCCCACCCCACCCGCCCCACTCTGAAAAGGTCTCACATTGTAGCCCATGCCGGCCTGGCCTGGGATTCAGTATGTGGCCCGGGATGGCCCTGAATTTGTGGCAGTCCTCTTGCTGTGTTGTGGTTATAGGCAAGAGCTACCAGGCTGACTCCAAGTTCTTCTTTTCCTGCCTCCTTGGCTCTTATCTTTATTTCTTTCATGAAACATGTTTCCTCAGCTTCCTCTGATTTTAAATCAGAGAATAAAATCTGGTTTATTTCCCTAACTTTTCACTTTATCTGTCATTCAGTCCTATCCATTTGAACCATGTAATTATTTTTAAAATTTATTTTTATTTTTAATTATCCTACAAAGTAGCAGGTTTCCTTGGCATTTTCATACATGTCACATAATTATTCACTTTTTTCTCTTTCTTACTAGAAACTCCCTCACTGACCCTTATTTTCTTTTCCTTGTAGTATGCACCTGAATCTCAGTAGCAGTATTCACTGATGTCAGATGTCAGTCTCTCTTCAGTCTAACCTAACTCACATACCGTAGCTGTGTTAACATTCCTTAAATGCTCCTTTCATATATCTGAAAGTGACACCGGCCTCTATTTTCATAGAATCAGAAACAATGCAACTTCCTTTCCCCATAAAATAGGAACATGTAGTCACAATTCTCCTTTGGAGAAGAAAGTTCTGCCTTCCACACATGAAACAGTGGTTATTGCCTGACTAAGACTGAGAAGGGGTGGCTGTTTATAGAGGGCCCAACTTCCCTTTTCATTTTTGTCTTTACTGAGTGCTTCATGTAGTCTGGAGTGCTGCACTGATCGGGTTCCACTTCTTTCTGTCTGTTCTACAGATTTCCACATTAGTGCAGTCTTGCCGTCTCTTGAGCCCCCTTAGCTTTTTCGGAACCACTGTTAGTTATTCTTGCTGCAACCTTGCATCCCTCCCAGTTTTGCTCACATGTCTTCTTGGCTGAGATTTCTCCAACTAGTTCTGTCCTTGTTGTTCATTATTTCCCTAATATCTATCAGACAATTTCAACCTCAGTTTTTAAACAGATATAAACTTGCTGAGATCAGACACCATTTGAGTGATTCTTTTCATAAAAAATTTTATGTTTATTTTATGTGTATGAGTATATTGCTTGTATGTGTGTAGATGCACTGTGTCATGCAATGTCTGAGGAGTTAGAAGAGGGTGTAGGATTCCCCTGGAACTGGAGTTACAGATGGTTGTTAGCCGCCATGTAGATGTTGGGGAATGAAACCTGGATCCTCTGCAAGAGCAGCAAGTGCTATTAACCGCTGAGCCATCTCTCCAAACCTTCCAATGATTCTTTGTATGGGTATATAACACTGGACTAACATCAGATAATTGTTGATTGTCATACTTTTCTTATCTGTTGTAAGTTCCCAAATTCAAGGGGAAAAAGATTTCCTACATTGTGGAGTGCTTGAGAAATGTTACTATTTATTGATTGTTCATAAGGGATGGATATTAATTTTAATCCTTTAATTTGGAAAGGTTTAGAGTTGGTAGAACTTTTACCATTACCCAGCAGTGAGTAAGGGGCATGCTTTGAAAATGCTCACAGGACCTTGACTTCCTGGGGAAACTACGTCTCCCCAGTAGTAGGGCCAGGATGTAGTGTGGGAAAATCAGATTTATTTGGTCAGCTTGCTTGCTACCCTGAATGATGTTTAGTTAGATAAAAGGCTGTGAATTCTTCATGGCCTTATCCAGTCTGAGCATATGCTCTTTAAGCTTCCCTGCCAGCATTTCCAGCTATGTACTCACTCTGCTTCTCGCCATGTTAGTGCTAGGGCTAGTCAATCCACAGTATTTGCTCAGCTGTCTGATTCTATTCTGTCTGTCCATATCGGTGTTCTAGGTCACTGTTGTAGATGTCCAAGTTGGAGAAAACCCATTTGCCCTTCATTGCAGCATAGAACCCCAGAGGAGCAGGTGGGAAGTGCCTTTTGTGCAGATCGTATCTATGTGATCTCATTTCATTAAAACTAATTTTCAATCAGCAACTGTTGAAAATCTTCTGAAAGGATGTTTAGTACATCAACCCAGCTTGCGTTTCACTTAAGGATGGTGAGACAACCTCGGGACATTTCCTGAGAATGGAATGGTTGTCATCATCTCTAGAAGATTCTTTCCTTTCCTGTCTTATTCTGAGGGATTTGAGTTGGTATTGTGCAAAGGTTGGTAGCTTTTCTATCTTGGTATCTGCCAAGGCAGGATTAGGAAGAGAGAAACAGGATATTTTCTCCTCAGAGTTTTGTAAACAATGTACTTTCTTTTTTTGTTGTCGTTATTTTTGAGACAGGGTCCCTTTAGTCCTAGCTGGCCTAGACCGTAGACCAGGCTGGCCTTGAACTCACAGAGGTTCACTGGCCTCTGCCTCCTGAGTGCTGGTATTAAAGATGTGTGCCACCATGCCCAGCACTAAAGACCATGTTCTTAGCCACCATGTGGATGTTGGGAATCGAACCTGGGTCCTCTGCAAGAGCAGTTAGTGCTCTTAACTGCTGAGCCCCAACAATGTACTTTCTTTGATGTAGATGAAACAAATTAACGTCATGTCTCTAGTATTTGTTTTTCATGCATAAATAAAATATAAATCCTTTAACTGGGATCCAAATACAAAGGCACTTCAGATTTTTATTTACATTCTGAGCTATTAATGTAAACTCATGATGACTTTATACCTCTTTCCTTATAACTTCAGGACTTCATCCGGCAGGTGTATCACAAGTAACCAAAATAAACAACATTTGGATGTTCGAGTCACGATCCATGATTACTATGCAAGGTTATAAAGTTCCAATGTGGTAAGTGTTTTTGCCAGAATCAAACTTTGAAGCTGACAGGAGAGAGGGTGGAGGGGCCCAGGCTGTTTACCATGCTCTATCTTGAAATAACATTTACTTTGGGGAGAGGTTGTGTCTTTTTTTTCCAGGCACTGTTAGTCTTATCAGATAAAGGAAAAGGTAGGATGGATTTTATAGCCTGAATAACTGGACAAGCATCTTTGGCTATAATCTTTGTGTAGATTTGTTAACTTGTAGCTCTAAAAGAGAGACTGTAGTAAAAAAATAACTTGCAATAAGAACGGATTCAGTGAACTTTATAATATGGAGACAAACAACTAGGCAATCCCATTAAATTCAGACTACATAGTCCTGGAATAAATGGCAATAATTCAACTACTGAATTTTCTGCATTTAGAAATAGTCATGGGAGAATTCTTCCCTCTGTCCCTCCCTCCCTCCATTCCTCTTTTCTTTCATTTCTCCCTCCTTCCCTTCTACCACTGTCACACATGGGGTTCATTTTTGCAGGCTTTTGGTCTCATACAGAAAACAATCTATAAACAGACACAGGTGGGTACTCAAGAATGATTTATGGAAGTCAAAGACAGAAAGCAACAGGGCAGGCAAGCTAGGAATTCTGACCATGACTAGGACAAGGAAGGTGGAAAGAAGAAAAGAGGGAAAGTGACTATATTCTGACTTAGATGTGTTTGAGTAGATGCCCTCAGGGAATGTGTGGGGGTGAGGGATTCAGAAAGGGTAGAGTGGGGCTGGAGAGATGGCTCAGTGGTTAAGAGAACTGACTGCTCTTGCGGAGGACCTGGGTTCGATTCCCAGTACCCACATGGCAGCTAAGAACCATCTTTAGTGCTGGGTGTGGTGGCCCATGCCTTTAATCCCAGCACTCAGGAGGCTGAGGCAGGTGGATCTCTGTGAGTTCAAGGCCAGCCTGGTTTACAGAGTGAGCTCTAGGCCAGCTGGGATTAAAAAAAAAAAAAGAAAAAAAGAAAGGGTAGAGTGTACTCCTGGGCAAGGCAGGCTTAGATTTTTCAGCAGGGGTCAGGAGAAGGGAGACTGGAAGCCCAGGGAGAGGCTTTATGAATTGGAAGTCAGAGAGCTGGTAGATTCAGCAGTGGAAATTTGCAAGCAATTGCATGGGGGAGGGGATGCTTCAGAGTTACATGAGACCATATTAATAGGGCAGTTATAAGGCTGGAGAGATGGCTCAGCAGTTAAGAACACTGGCTGTTCTTGTAGACAACCCGGGTTTGAATCCTGACAGCCACATGGTGGCTAACAACTGTCTATAACTCCAGTTCCAGGAGATCTGACACCCTCTTCTGTACTCCTAACACAGGTGCACTTGCATACATGCAGGAAATACATACATAAACATAAAATAAAGTAAAAAATATTTTTAAAAGAAGGCAGTTATTCCTTGTTCTATTTGCTTCTCCATTGCTGTGAAAAAACACTCTGACTGATACCAACTTGGGGAGGAAAGGGTTTATTTATCTCACATCTTCCAGATCACAGTTCATCACTGAGAGAGCCCAAGGGCAGGAACTTGGAGGCAGGAGGTGAAGCACAGGCCATAGAATACTTCTTACCGGTTTGCACCCCAGGCCCAAGCTCAGCCTGTTTTCTTTCTTTCTTTTTTTTTTGAAATTCAGTTAACTTTATTTGAATTGAAAAACATTTCTGAAAACTGCATCAAGTCCCTTTTGTTATAAAATCAGAAGTATTTCTTTTATTTTTATTTTTGTATGTGTATAAATGTACTGTCAGCATGTAGGTTTGTGCACCCGTGTTGCACAATGTTGTGCAATGCCTCGGAGGTCAGAAGAGGGTGTTGTACTCCCCTGGAACTGGAGATAAAGATGGTTGTCAGCCACCATGTGGGTGCTGGGGATTGAACCCAGGTCCTCTGCAAGAGCAGTAGGTGCTCTTAATCACTAGGCCATCTCTCCAGCCCTCAGCCTGGTTTCTTATACAACACACAACAACCTGCTCAGTGACGGCACCACTCACTATCAGCTGGGCCTTCCCACGTCACTCAACAAGCAATAAAATGCCCCACAGACATGGCCACAGGCCAGTCCAATTTAGGTAATTTCCTAATTGAGGTTCCTTCAACCCAGGTGTGTCAAGTTGACTCTAAAGCTATTCAGCATATTCCTCCTCTTTATCTTGTCCTTTGGTGTGTTGTATTTCACCTTTCAGATTCATGTTGGCTTTTTTGGGTTGTAAATACTATTTTCTCTTTAAGGTAGGAGGTCCTTGCCTTCTCTAGACAAGGGAAGTATGTTGCCCACTGAGCATGTGATTTGCAAAGGGGGTTACCAACCATCACCCATGCTGTTTGTACCAAAGAATATTCATATTCACATTTCCTAACTGGTGGCGGGGACACAGGTGGCTGCAGAGGCCCCTTTTCATGTTATCTTCATGTCTAAGGTCTTCTCTCATGCCCACAGTGCCCAGTGTCAATGCCCTCTGACCAAAAACCTCCCAGAACATACCTCCAGTTATACACACTGACTTTCTTACTTTCTGCAACATGGAAGCACATACAACATGGGTTTCTCAACAAGAAGGCATTAGAAAGACCCTATTATAGAATTTGGGCTTTGGGCAGGTGGTTTGTGGTAGGTCTATAGAAGTTAGTTTGCTTCTAGATTGGATATGAGAAGAAATTCTATTTTCTATGATTTGGTAGAAAAAAATCAATACATCTGAAGAGTTAGAGATAGGAAAATAATGCTGTAATTGGTAAAGAAATACAACTGGCTCGAGAGAGGAGGGCTTGCTATCTTGTGAGTGGCACTGGGACTGTGTTTTGTCTGAGCTTAGATAGAATTATGACATGGCCTTGCTGTGTCTCATCATACTCTGGTGTCAGAGTGATCTGTTTATGCCTGGTGTCTCACCATCTTTAAGCACTAGCATTAACACGGTGAGCAGAGTGAGTACATAGCTGTAAATGCTGGCAGGGAAGCTTAAGGAGCATATGCTCAGACTGGATAAGGCCATGGAGAATTCACATCTAAGCAGGTGGGCAGAGGTGGGGGGAAACTGATACTGGGGGAGGAAGGCATTTCTATTCAAATTGAGTTCAAATAAGGAGTCCCTGTCAGGTTCAATTTGTTTTGAGAAAAGATGTAGAAGTGATACAGCATGAAGATGTAAAGGTAGAGAGCTTCCCAGAAATAAGCAGTAACTTCTGTATTAGCAAGAACAGGTCTGCTGCAGCTATCAAGGCACCCTATGGTTGCAGAAAGGGAGGGGCAGTAGCAATACTTGAGGTCTAAGAAGTGATTGGGTCTAGATGGGCTTTAGGCCAATATTAAGGGAGAGGGCAGACTGCTACTTGCAATGACTTTGAGACGGCCGCCTCCAGTTGTAGCTTGGACTAGAGATCTTCCCCCTCTTGTGCAGGAATGGCCAACTTTCTTACCTACACTACTTTGGGCATAATGCTAAAGTGATCTCTTGAAATGATTGTATTCAGAAGTTTGATTCAGAGGAAGTTCATTCGCTGAGTGGAAACTGAGATAGATATTGTAAAATAGTCATTTTAAGAGAAAAATCTTCAAATAAGGGAAATAGTGTCAATGCAAAGTACTGTGATATTAGACCATAAATCCAAATAAAAGGGCAGCAATGACCAAAAAAATACATGCATTATATTCTAAAATATATAAACATATATTTCCCTTTTAATATGAAATAGTATTTACATCATAGGAGAAATCATCAGCAGTAGAGTGTTATAGACCCTATTATCTGTTAGCAAACAGAACTGAGATATCTTTCTCTCTCTACCCTCCCTCCTCCTCTCTGTAGGTCTATGAGTGCATACATGTATAAACAGTCATATATATGTGTGTACGTAGTTTTCTGTTGGTGCGATAAGAACACCATATCCAAGGGATGAAAAGGAAGAATTTATTTGAGCTTACAGTTCCAGGTTCCAGAAGGACTAGAGTCTGTCACAGTGGAGAGGCATGGTGGCAGGAGGGGACCAGAGGAGCACTCACATCTTTTTTTTTTTTTTGGCTTTTTTGAGACAGGGTCTCCCTGTAGCTCCAGAGCACTCACATCTTGAAGAAAGCACAGGAAAAAGAGAGAGACTGGAAACCCATCAAGGCTTAAGAACTTTCTAAGCCCATTCACAGTGATAAGCTTTCTTCTGCATGGCCACACTTTCTAAGAACACCAAAAAACAGTGCCACCAAATGGGTACAAAACGTCAAAATACTTGGAGCCTATGGGAGACATTCTTGTTCAAACCACCACATTCCACTCCCTGGAACCCACAACCTCATGAGCATATAAAATACAAAATGCATTTAGTCTAACCTTAAAAGTCACCATAGCCTTTACCAGTCTCAATACTATTCAAAAGTCTGGAGGGCAGCTGTCCTAAACTGTGGGGCCAAAGGCTGACAACCTTTCCACTGCCCACCTGTCTCATCTAGCAACTACACCAGGCAATGCCCTATTGGCACTCCCAGATCCTCAAGGCTGCTACCTGATTGGTACTCTACAGTCTAATTCCCTCCTGGGCACTCACACACATCAAAGCTGGTAACCTGATAGGTCTCCTTGCAGCCCCACACCAGCTTTCCAGGTTGGTGATATGCTTGATCACCATCCAACCCACTGGCCACTACTACACAAGCCTCATGGGCTAAGATTACATGCACAAATAACGGCTGGTAGTCCCTGTCTGGTGGTAAGAAGGACTCGTCTTTTTATTCACAGCATTCTGTTTTTATACCCAGAGTGACATCATATCTCAGGGCCTGGTTTCAGACCCCATGCCACATGTTCCATAACATCATGAGTACTTGTCAATGCCTTTGATCCCAAGGTGTCACAGGCTTGCTAATGCACATGCAAATCCTGCCTTAGGCCAGGTTTCAGTGTACACAGGTAATTAAGCACAAAAGAAGCCACAGTGACTTGACTTCGTTTTTCCCTACAGGGCAGTATGCATTCTACTTACTGTGTATGACAGTAGGAATAGAAAAGTCATATGGAGACCTGTGTAGTCCAGCTGGCCTCAAACTCATGATCCTCCTAGCACTACTTTCTGAGTGCTGGGATTACAGGTGTGCACCTTTGTTTCTCCTTGGAGAGCTTATTTATGTGTATGTGTGTCTGGGTCTATGTGTATGTATGCCACATGTGTATGGTTGCCAGAAGGGGTGTCAGATCCCCTGGAATTGGAGTTACAGGTTATTGTGAGCTGCCTGATCTGGTGTTGGGAACTGAACTTGGGTTCTCTGGAAGAGCAAGCAAATGCTCTTTACCTCTGAGCTATCTCTCTATCCCTGTTTCTATTATAAAAACTTTTATTTTGAAATAGTTCAAGAGTCACTAGAAGTTGTGAAAATATGTTCTTGCTCAATTTTGAAGGGTGGTAACCTATCTCTATTGATCCAATAATAGGAGGTTCCCTGAGTTCCTATCATAATAACTAAGGTTTTCTGTATACTCATGATGTGTCTAGCCAGCACTGTGGTGGGCATGTTACATATATTATATCATTGAAATCTCAAAGTAATAACTTCACGAGGAATGTTTGCAGTTGGAGAAGTCAGGGCATGGTCAAATATTAAACAACTTTCTTAAGTTATACAGTTTGAGTTTGTGTGCCAGTATTTCAGAGACTGTGCATAGAAATGTAATAGGACTCCATGCCACAGCTCAGAATAATTTAGAAACATTTATGCACTTGGCACTCAAGTATACATAAAAATATTTATATGAGGGATATAAAGCATTCATGTGTATACACACACACACACACACACACACACACACACACCCCTACCTACCAAAAGGTTAAAAGGATTCCATAGAGAGGGCATGGGAAAGGGATGAGAAAAAATGGAGACCGACTTGAAACAGTATTTTTATTTATTTAAAAATTGAATTATTCAGGGCCTGTGTGCTGTATGTGTCAAAACACATGTGTGGAGGTCAAAGGACAACATGTGGGAGTTGATTCTCTCCTTCTACCATGTGGATTCTGGGATCCAACTCAAATGATCTGAGTTGGTAGCAAGAGCCTTTACCCGCTGTGGTGGTTTGAATGAGTGTCCCCCATAGGCTTCAAGTATTCAGACATTTTGTTCCCAGTTTTGGGAGATCTTAGAAGGTGTGGCCATGCTAGAGGAAGTATGTTACTGGGGGTGGGCTTAGAGATTACAGCAAGCCTTGCCAGCCTCCAGTTGCTTTCTCTGTGCTTCCTGTATTCATTAGAAGATGTGAACCTGGCTTTCTGCTCCAGCTCTGGCCACCATGCCTCCCCACCACAATGGACTCTGGAATTCCTGGAACCATCATTCATAAGCTCAAATAAACTCTTTCTTTTATGCGTCCCCTTGGTCATGGTGGTTTTATCACAGCAACAGAAAAGTGCTTAATACACCCCCTGAGCCATTTTAATGGCCCCAGCAAGCATGCTTTAGAAGGTAAAATTAGTTGGTATTTTAGGAAAAAGTGTTAATCTTCATGTTTTATCCTTGAGTAGCCTGAATAAGGTACCTAGAACTAAATTCAGTTATTTATGTAGTCTCTAGAAAACTAGAGTTTGGCTGTGAAGCATATGGAAAAGTTTCCTCATAGTAGTGAGTTCCAGGTTCCTTCATCAGCTCCTCCTCCACAACCAGGTCTATACCATTTCCATCATCAGTGTCTCATCTGTCAAGCTCATGAACTGACTTCACAGGCTCTAACTCAATGGTAGACCATGTGCTTAGCATTCTGGAAGGCCAGCTTCAATCACCAGCACCAAAATCAACAACCAAAATCAGTTTTACTATTTATTTATTTTAAAACATTTTATTATTTGTAGTGCACGAGTGTATTGCCTGCATATATGTAAGTACACTCATGTTGTGCAATGCCAAGGGAGGTCAGAAGAGCATGTCAGATCCCCCTGTGGGGGGGATCTTGTTAGCTACCATGTAGGTGCTGTCAAACCCAGCTCCTCTGAAAGAACAACCAGTGTTCTCAATGGCTGAGCCATCTGGACGACACCCTTATTTATTTATTTTTGATGTATGTGTTTCTTGTGTGCATACTTGTGCCACTGTAAGCATGTGGAAGTCACAGAACAACTCTTTGGGGGAGTTGTTTCCCTCCTTGTTAGAAGAGGGATCTCTTTTTGCAACACTGCACTGTTAGCCAGAGTGATTCTACTGTCTACTGATTCTCCATCTCTCTTCTCACTATAGGAGCCCTGGACATACAGATATGCACTACTGTATCCTGCCTTTTTATTCTGTAGGTTTCAGGAATTCCAATTCATGCCATCAGGTTTGAGTGGCAAGTCTTTTTCCCAGGGAGCCATCTCCCCAGCTATAAGTTTACTATTTAATAACAATGAAATTTATTCCCAAATTTTGGCAATTCTTTTTCACTAATGTTTATTGAAAATTCTTCTGTTTTCTGTCTACATAGTTACCACCTGGGTCACAGCCCTTATTAGTTCATGTTAAATAAATGAAGTGATAAGAAAATCATCAGATTCATTTTCTTCAAGCTCTCTTGCTGAAGAAGACATAAGGGTCTCCTATAGGCCTTGGATAAAGCCAACCCCCCTGCCCTGCTTGACCGCCCAGCCGCCTCCCCGCAGTCTCCATGTTTTCCATTTTCTCTGGGCCCTTTTTTGGTGGACCCTCTTCCTTTCCTAAAATGTTATTTCGTGGTATTGTGGGTAGCACCTCTCTATCCTAAACATTTTGCCATACATTTTTATTCCAAATTCTATTTGGATTGAGGTGAGGGAAGTGAACTGTAAAGGATGCTATAAATTTTTATGAACAGACATTGACAACCCAACTGGGGGGGGGTTCTTAGATTCATCTTTAACTGCACACGAATCCATTATAAGAAAATAAAAAAGCACAATAATTGTCTTTGCCTGGAGTAGAGCAATAAAATACTGTTTAAACACAGAAATCTGTTTTTCCCCCACATCTGGAGGCTGGAGGTCTGACGTCAGGGAGCCAGTGTGGGGAGAGTTGGGTGAGCATTTTCTTCCAGACGTGTAGAAAGATGTCTTCTTCCTGTGTCTTCCTCATACAGCCTTTTCTGGTGCACAGGAGAAGGGAGGGACTGTCTTCTTGTTCTTTCCTCTTCTTTTTTTTTGGGGGGGGTGTTTTTGAGATAGGGTCTCCCTTTAGTCCCAGCTGGCCTGGAGCTCACTCTGTAGACCAGGCTGGCCTTGAACTCACAGAGATCCACCTGCCTCTACTTCCCGAGTGCTGGGATTAAAGGCGTGTGCAACCACGCCCGGCACTAAAGACGGTTCTTAGTGGCCATGTGGGTGCTGGGAATCGAACCTGGGTCCTCTGCAAGAGCAGTCAGTTCTTAACCGCTGAGCCATCTCTCCAGCCCCTTTTTCTTCTTTCCTCTTCGTAAACGGACACTAGTCCTTTCTTATTAGAACTACCCCTGTGTCTTCATTTATGGCAGCTCAGGCTGACTAGCCCAGACAGACAGATGAATGGTCTCAGGTGGCTGCACCCTAGTGGACAATGAAGAGAGGAGGAAAGGGATGTGAAAAGGAATTTTAATGCATTTTGTTCACTCTTGTGGCCCTTCTTTGGGGTGCGTCACTTTGGAGTTAGCTTACAAGGAACTGAAAAACACACCTGCCTTCTCTGATAGTTTGTTACCTGCGGGGAGAGGAGCTGGTGTAAATAAATGCTGCTTGTACCTCTTCAAGGACCTCATGCGCCCTCTTGGGGCCAATGCTTGATAACATTCTGTGCAAAGCCAGAGGGAAGAAGGGCAATTGGAAACCCAGGCAGATGGATCAGAGGGAAAATGGCTTGAGGCTCTGAGGATTATGACTTTTTTTTTTTTGGTCTTTTTTGAGACAGATCTCCCTGTAGCTCCAGCTGGCCTGGAACTCACTATGTAGACCAGGCTGGCCTTGAACTCAAAGAGATCCCAGTGTCGTTGTCTCCTGTATGCTGGGATTAAAGGCTTGTGCCACCATATCCTGAGATTATGACTCTTGATGATAGATACATGGACATATCTACAGAGCATATTCATAGGTCAAGATAGCCAAGCCAGAAAGATTCCAGAATCAGTGCCCTGCTGTGGCTAGTTGGAGCCCATCTTAGGACAGTGATTCTTTGTCACAGTCCCAGGCCTGCCCTCTATGTGATCAATTTTCTTAGCAGACTATCCTCCTCTCCTCCCAGGAGACCTCACTTGAGGCCATTTTGGCCTTTAACATGCCTCGTTACGTAAAGTAACTTTTTATGTTAAAATAGTTTGAGATTTACAGGAAACTTGTTAAGACAGTACTGATTCCCCATGCACTCCCCACCATTTCCTCCTATTGCTAAAGTCTTTGGTTAATTTGGTATGTTTCTCACAATAAATAAACCAATACTGGCAAATGATTATTAACCAAAGTCCTTAGTCTCTTCAACTTTCCTTGAAGTCCTTTTATTTCTTCTGTTTGAAGATCCCATGTTGGACATGTTTTTTTACCACATTTTCTTTTTTTTATCATTAAAATAACATAGACTTTATTCAAATATTATTCCAACTAAAGACCTGTTATCTTTTCCAGGATGCTATCCAGATTCAACCAATTAAGCTGTGTCTCTTCAGTCTCCTTTAATTTGGAACAGTTACAATGTTTTCTTTGTCTTTCAGTACCTTTATATGTTTGACGAGTACAGGTTAGTGATCCTAAAGAATGGACCTGAATTTAGGCTTGTCTGATGTTTCCTCCTGATAAATTTCAAGTTCTAAATTTGGGGCACACACAAATACCCCCACTGTGGGTTTCACCACATTTTCTTAGGATCCTTCTTGGCTGGACAGTGTTTCAGATGTTCCTTGTTTGTGGTGATGCTGGCATTGTGAGGGACTGGCAGGGTGTTTGCACAAAGGTCCCTCAAGTGGGATTTTCCCGACACTTTCCTCATCAGACAGGTTATCAGTTTTGTGAGGAAGACCACAGAGGAGATCTGCCATTCTCATTAAATCATATCAACATGGCTTATTATTGTTGGAGTTGACCTTGATCACCTGCCTGAGTAACCGTTGGGCAGGCTTCCCTGGGTCTCTCCCCATTCCACCCCCTTTTTATGCTGTATCTTTGGGAACAAGTCATTATGCAGTCACATGTATTACTTTCAAATTTCAGTGAGAAACATTCTGTGTCTCCAGCTATTGCTGTGGTCATCAAAGTCATCCCATAGCCAATCTATTAAAGTGGGTGTGGTGTTCTTAGTGAGAGATGTCCCCCATAGGTTCAAGTATCTGAACACTTGGTCAATTGGTGGTGCTATGTGGGGAGGTCATGGAACCTTTAGGAGGTGTGTCCTTGATGCAGGAAGTGCATTGGTGGGGGTCCAGTTTGAGAGTTAGTTCATAGCCTCTCTCTCTCTCCCTCCCCTCC
>VZQC01003445.1:0-13177 GCA_009823505.1 Rhizomys pruinosus | reverse complement strand
CAACAATTTTAACTTTTATCATTGAGATAAGGACCCAGGTAAAACCTTCAAGCTTTCCTGAACTGTCTGTTTCAATTGTTAATATACAGAAAATACACTCATCATATAATGACAGCTTAATGCTTGAGATATTTCTGATAATTAGAAGTCTTTATTTTTTTATTTTTTTATTTTATTTATTTTCAAATATGTATGAATGTATTGTCTGCATGTAGGTTGGTGCACCCGTGTTGTGCAATGCTGCTGAGGTCAGAAGAGGATGTAGGATTCTCCTGGAACTGGAGTTACAGATGGCTTTCAGCCACCACATGGGTGCTGGGGCTCAAACCGGGTTCTCTGCAAGAGTAGTAGGAGCTCTTAAACGCTAGGCTATCTCTTCAGCCCCTGATAATGAGAAGTCAGAATGAACGATCATTGCCCCTACCTTGATTAAGGACAAAAAACCCAAAACATTATTTATAAATTTTCACAATTTTAAGACATGTATATACTGACAGAAAAATCACTTGCCAAATTCAGTGTAAGCTCCAGAGAGTACATGGTTTAATTCTAAATTTCATATTCTTTTATTGTTTATTTATGTTTATGAGTGTGTGTTAGTGTGCTTATATGTGTATGTTTGTGGGAATGTTCACAGAGACCTGGAATTATGACTTATCTCCTTGAGTAACAGATAAAGGTTGTTATAAGTCACCTGATGTGGGTACAGGGAACCAAACTTCAGGCCCCTGTAAGAGCAGAAAGGACTCTTAAACAATAAGCCACCTTTCTAGAACCTTGGCTTAACTCCAGATGTTCACCACCTTACTTCTCAGACATATCTGGGCAGTATTCATGTACTTTACTCATCACTTTCAGAGCCATTTCTTCAAAATTCCTCTTTAGACTTAATAATTACTTTTTGACTCTAAAATTTTCACTGATATACATAAGTAAATTATAAATGCTTTTAAAGTGGGGGAAAAAAGAGGAAATTATCCACTTCTAATAGTTTTGGAGAATTCTATGGCGCACAAGATGGACTCTCAGTTTTACCTGTGACATCAGGAAGTTTGTTGGCTATTTTTTTTTTGTCTGTGTCATGTAATAATAATGTATATATTGTAGTAGAGCTGTGATCTATATTTATTATGACATCTCTGATATAAATTTAGAATTTACCATTTCAATTTTAGATTTTGTATTGTTGAATCATGAAATAGTCACAGGTAACAAAAATAAAATGCACTGCAATTTGTTGTAGAAAATGAGAGAATATGAGTTATGCCAGGAAGTCATTTTTTAAAAATTCTTCCTTGAGACAGAAATAGAAAGAGATTCATAGAGTGGAGAGAGGGAGGGAGGGAGGGAAGGAGGGAGGGAGGGAGAAGGAAGGAAGGGAGGAAGGGAGAGAAAGAGGAACGAGAGGGGAGGGGAAGGAAGAAGAGGGGACAGAAGAGTAAAGTGGAGGAACAAGAAGGGAGGAGAGAGGAGGGGAGGGGAGGGAAAAGGAGGGGAGGGGAGAGGAAGGGAAGGGAGAGGAGAATATAGGAAGAGGAGGAGAAGAAGGAGGAAGAGGAGGACCAAAGCGAGGTAAGGAGGGCCTGAGTGCAGGAGGGAGGGAGAGAATTTCTTTCAAACATATTAGGATTAACAGAAAGATATCTAAATATAATAGTACATCATTAAAATATTGATGGATATTAGGGTGAAAATATATAAGAATTTTATTTGTCGGTATCACCTCTCTTCAACAAATTCCATGTATGTCACCTTTGTGATACAATGCCTGGGAAGAACACTCTTCAATTTTGGTATTTGTTATTCTCATATTAGTACACGTCACCAAAAAGCTGTTAATTTTCTTCATATATTCCGATAGAGTAATGTGTATAAATGAAAACTGAATTAAAGTTTCAGTGAAAAGTAATGCCGAATGGAGAGTATATAATTTCAGGAAGGCCTTCTATGTCTTCATCCAGCAGAAGAAGCAATGGAGTTTCTGCTAGCAAAGTGCCATTGGAACTGACAGTGCTGAGCAGACCTGGTCTTCCTCTGACACTCACGCTGAGCTAAGGGAATAATTAATTCATTAGTATGCTGTAGTACACACTGTCCAGTTCCTTCCAAGTTTTCCTAGCTCTCTAATTTTGAAAAACTCATTTTTCTCAGTGAGTCTCTAATTGGGCATTTTGTAGTGGAATAATATGGGTCTCTTTCTAACTCCTATATATAATTTCTAGGTTGAAGAAAGTCACATACCTAAAGACTGTAAAATAGATCAGTCTATGAAAAAAGGATTGGCATTCAAACTTACAAAGACATGTTATTATTTGCTTCTAACGGTGCCAGGAATTCACTACTTAGTCAGCTTTAAAGTAAACAAAAAATTGATTGAGATTTTCCTTACCAAAGAAATAAATGTAGTTTGTTAATCAGTATGTTTCTTTCATTTTGATATCCGAAGGGATCACTACACTGTAGCTGGCCCAGTTTACAGAGCATTATTAAGTGGTTTAATTCCTACTTGGTCTGTAGTATTTCCCAGGGATATGACCTTATCTATATTTCCATGCAAAAAGGTCTATGTGCATTATGTATGAAACAAAGTGGTATTTACTATATAGCTCAGATTACATAAGCTATGTTTAAAATGTCTAGAAATATGCTTTAAAACACACATAAAAGTTGCAGAAATCGCGCAACATAGCATTTGTTAAAGGACAAAGAAAAGTAATTCATTAATTTGAAGTTATAGAAAGTCCCTCAGCAATTATGCCCCTATAAAATTTGTGATAGACAGTTTTGGAATATGTGCTCTAAAATCTAAGAGGCTTAATGCCTCTATACTGAAATGGAAAAGGTGACGAAATAGAAACACATAGAAATATGATTCTCTGGGTTCTCCTTGCCCAGCTGTATGCATAACCCTAGTGTGACATAAACCATTTCACAGCCAAGGTCTCACAGTAAATAATCTAGCTTTCCACGTTAGACTTATAGGTATTGTATATGCTCTTTATGGGACAATAATCAAATTTAGTAGGTTCTTTTATTTGATCTCCTTTCTTCATTCACAGAAACAACCTAAACTTATCAAATGTTCTTACAGTCATTTAGCACAGAAGATGAATGAAATTTGTATAATAATTTATCAGTACCCAATCTTATTCTAAATTCAAAATGGCATGAACAATTCTATTGCAACTGATAATCCAATGACTATTTTTATGTTCCCAGATATATGGTGGATGATGGCTTATAATTTCCATTTTACAAACATTAATCTCAATAAAAAGATATATTACTCTTTAGAATGATATAGGTCATTTGAAAATAGTACTAATTGTTATAGGTTTGTTCTTTGGGTATGACACAGATGTTGGGGATGGTGTTGAATTCATGATTTACATGTTCTTCTGTTAAGTATGGCCAGGGTCTTCGTGTGGTTTATAACATCTCCTAACATAGAGGATGTAAGCTTTTGGCACCAGCCATGGGTTAATTCCTCCAAGGAGAGAGCTAATAGCCACATTAAGATCTTGGGATATAGACGTAGTGGCTGCCACTGTCTGCACAGTATTTCCAGGCAGATGATGTGTAGCTGGTGCTGAGGAGGATCTTAGCGTGACTGCAAGGAGACCTATATTGCTTTATTTTATATAGCTAATGGTGTGTTTCATTAGTAGATCGAAAGGCTATATACTTATACTGTTTAATACCTAAATATCAATTGCATGGCTTCTCATCAGTTTGGATCGAAAGGTTATGCCTGGACAAGCTGGCAAGCCCATGAAAGAAAAACAGCCAGAACTGACTAGAGACCAAGACACAGCTCCACAGAGAAAGTTAGACTGTTTTGCTTCTCATCCTCTGTGCCCCTTTTCTAAGCCTAGGGAACAATCTGCAGAAGAGGGGGCGTGGTAGAATGTGGGCTGCGATTGGGGTGAATGGTGGAAACTACAACAAATATAGACTGGACACTCATTTTGATCAACTTATTGAACATACAAGCACCCCCTGGTGGATGGTGTACCCATGAGGCTGTGTGGGTTTGGGCACAACTGCTTGCAAATTGGTTTACATGAAGGACCGCTTGTACTCACAAATTACACTTATGTTAAAAAAATGAAAAAACAAAACAAAAAAGCAGAAGAAAGATGCAGAAAAGTTATGGCCAAATGCATGATCGGGATGGGTAGGGGTGGGGTGGAGGGGAAGGGAAGGGGATATAATGCCTGAACTAAATTGGAAAATGTGTATGAAATACACAAAGCATTCCAATAAAAAAAAATTTAAAAAAAGATCAGTTTAAACATCCTTACAAATTTGTGAACACACTAGCTTTTTGAGAACCAGGGAAATCATGAAAATATAGCTTTCATTCTCTTCACATTCAATGTCTGCATTACATCAAAATATTTGTTTCTGTATATCTCTTTTTTTTTTTTTTTTCGGACTTTTCCATACAGGGTTCCCTTGTAGTCCCAGACCTCTTGGAACTCACTATGAAGAACAGGCTGGCCTTGAACTCACAGAGATCTGCCTGCCTCTGCCCAATGAGTGCTTGGATTAAAGGTGTGCACCACCATGCTTGGCCAAAATATTTCTTATTCACTTGTTTTCCTTACTTACTGCCTATTTAAAGGTCTTAGGAACCAAATAAGTGGGACTATATACCTAGAAGAAAATTAGCAGCAAACTTCATTGAGAGAGGAAATTTTTATTATTCAATTAATGTCAATTGTTTTTACAGATATAATTGTTTCCTTTATTTTGGATTGCAGAAGAACCTAAATATACTTAATTTTAAAAGTGAGTAGACCATATCTCATTATAGAATAGCATCAAATAATTCAGTATCCATTTCCATAGATCCATGGTCTTCCAACTACATTGCATCTTCCCCTATTTACAATGCATGCAACTTACAGAGTATACTCAAGCACATGATGGAGTGGTGCAAGGGGTGGAGCAGTCTAAATATAATAAAGATGTATTGAATGAAATGAACAAAAATTCTATAAAATATACATTGAGAAAAATGAATTCTAGAGAAAATATATGTTTAAAAATTACTAACTTTGATAGTTGAAATTCAATATTCAAACACTAGTTCTTCCTCAATCTTCATAGCTTCCAGCAATTATTACTTAATTTCTTAATTTAATAGCAGTATTTAAATAAGTGAAAACAACACAAATTTTGTGTAAGATTTCTTGATATAATACATCACAGTTTAAATACAAAATAAGTGCATATACTTTTGTATGTGTATCACTCAGTATTTACTTTATTTTCTTTTTAAAAAGCCTTAATTTTTTCATGTCCGTTTGTGTGTGGTGTGCATCTTTTTTTTTAAGTATGTGCTGGTCCACAAGTGTGTGTGTGTGTGTGTGTGTGTGTGTGTGTGGTTTGTAGCTGTATGTGTTGATCTTAGGTTGATGTCAGGTTTGTTCCTCAATTGTTTTCTATTTTGTCTATTGCAGCTCGGTGTCCCACTTGAATCCAGAGCTCAGTTATCCAGCTTCTCGACCTAGACAGCTTATAACAGTGGTCACCTTCTCCTTTCTCCTTTTTGGGATTATGGCAGACTGCCATACCCGCTCAGCATTTTATGAGTGCTAGAGATGAGAACACTGGTCCAAAACACCCAATTTCAATGCTGAGCCATCTTCAGAACCTCATAATTCAATCTTCCTCCTCCTCCTCCTCCTCCTCCTCCTCCTCCTCCTCCTCCTCTTTGTTTCTGCTTCTGCTTCTTAATCTTCCTTTTTCTCCCTCTTTGTCCCTCTTGCTCCTTGTTCCTTCTTCTTTTGGCTTTGGTGAGATAACCATTATTTCACATGCACTCTATATTCTCTCTCTTTCTCTGTCTCTCTCTCTTTCTCTCTTGTTTTTGGGCAGGGGAATTAACTGCTTATGTCTAAGTGTCGCGTGTTGTTGTCTTTGAGACAGACACACGCGCGTGCGCAAGCGCATTCCACATGCTGTTCTTCCCTTCTCTGCTCAGCTCCAGGACTTGCCTCCTGCCTGCAGGCTGGCAGTCTCTAGGCCTCGCTCCAGCACGAAGAGGGGAGGGAAAACCAGAGGAGATCACCCGGAAATGAATGGACTCACACACATGCGAGGAGAGCAGGGGAGGATAGGAGCTCCGTTTGTTTTCTGTCAGTGAGTTCTATATATTCAAGACTACTATGGTTTGGGCAAGGAAGTGGGGAGCAGATGGAAGGGAGAGTGAGACACCTCAGTTCTAATCATGGGGCTGCAGAGCTCTGGTTTGTGCAACAGGTAACTAGAGGTGTGACATTTTGCTCAATGCCTCAAGGGAAGGGGCCTGGAACTTTGCAGAGATAGGGAGAGGCAAGAATCATTGTAATATCCCGAATCTTCCTGCTACAGATAACTCTGAATGCCCACAGATTTATCAGATAACTGGAGATCTCCTGGGACAGGTCTTACAAGTTCTCCATTCAAGCCACACACAAAGTTTCATTCCCACAACTAAGGTTTACATATGAGGAACTTCATATGGTAATGCAAGTGTGATGGGAAGTATAAAAGAATGATATCCACATGCACAGCCATTGAAGTATGGGATAGTGATCGTTGGTAGAAAAAGCACTCCCCTTTTTGGACCTCATGGAACCTTTTTTCTAGAAGATGACTGTAAAACCATGTCAGAGTTGCCACCTGAAGAGAAAGGGAACTGACCAATGTAACTAATTTTTTTTTTTCTATTTTCTGCAAATCTTTCATTCTGATTTATCTTCTCTTACCTGGAATGATACCCAGATGCATTACTCTATGCAAGGTGTATTAATTATTTATCTGTTTCTGTATTAGGAACACCATGACCAAGGAAACTTATAAAAAGAAGAGTTTATTTGAGCTTAGTTTTCCTTAGGGTCCATCATAGTAAGGAAGCATGGTGGCAGGAGCTGGAGTCAAGAGCAGAGGTTCACATCTTCAAGCAGGCACAGGGAGCAGAATGACTACAGATTATCAAGGCTATAAGGAATCTCTAATCCTGCCCCCCCATCCCCTGTGATATGCTTCCTCAAGCGTGGCCACACCTTCTAAGACCTACCAAAAGAGTGCCACCAACCGGGGACAAAATTTCATAATACTTGGAGCCTCTAGGACACACACTATTTCAAATCATCACTTTCCACTCCTTGGCCCCCATAGGCTGATGGTCATATTAAATAAAAAAATCCATTTAATCCAACCTTAAAAGTCCCCATAGTCTTTACTATTCTCAATAAGATTAAAAACTCTACAGTCCAAAGTCTCTTCTGAGACTCAGGGCAATATCTTAACTGTAAGCCCATGTAAAATCAAGAGACAAATACATACTCCCAACATACAGTGGAACTAAATTCCCATTCCAATTCCAAATGAGAGGAATAGAGAGGCATAATGAGGACATACTAGACCAAAAGAATAAATGAGAAGGGCAAACACCAAATCCAGTACCTTCTGGTCCAAATCCGGGGATTTTACTTACCAAGGGCTTATATGGCTTAGCTTTTCCTCCTTTGCTGAATGCAACATGCATATCCTACTTGGGCTGGTACCACTCCTTGTATACAGTTATCCTTGGTAGATGTCTCACAGCTCTGGCATTAGGAACATCTTCTTGGGGTCTCCACTGCCAACTAGAATTCACTTTCACAGCTTCACACAATGGCCTGTTATGACCTTCTTTTTGCAGGGATGCCTTTGCTGCACACAGCCTGGCCTTTACAGCTCTCTAAAACCAAGCAGGAAATAGCAATGACCCCTTCACTGTCATTTCTTTCATGCCACTAAAGCCAGCACATGCCAAGTTTATCTGCGAGTTTGGGATGTACCCAGGCCTGCTTCAATTTCATAGTAAGCTTTTCTCTGCTATGGATTTCTTAGGATAGAAATCCCTCGCAACATTTTCCGTTCACAATTTCGGAGCTTGGCTGGGTTTGGTCTCACCCTGAAAGTACTCTCCATGGTTTACTTGTAAACCTCTAAGCCTTTCCTTATTCACTTTAATCTCCTTAGCAAAGGGATCCTCTCCTTCAGTTTAGGGCTTGGCTCCAACATTAATCTTCCTAGTGCTCTTTTTCCATTCAAACTGTACATTCTGAATTTCTATCTCCCCCAGTTGTTCTTTGTCACTGTAGATCTGTATAATATTCACTATTAATAGCCACACCACCATTTCTATGTTAGGCTGTCTTGAACTGTCCTCTGACAAAGCAATTAGTACATTGCATTTCAAATTAGCCTCAGTCAGTCATTTAGGCTGTGGGCAGATTCCTGCCAGACTCTTTGCCAAAATATACCCACTGCTGCTTAAGTCCTTATTTTTCTCTGGAACTAAATTTTTCTCTGCATTACTTTCTTTCAAGCTCCTATTAGAATAGACCATTGAGCTCTGCTTATGATGTTCGACCACTTTTCTAGCCCAAAAATCCAAAGTCTTTCCCCAAACTCCTACATGGTCAGGTTCTTCACAGTCAATTATTCCACTTCTGGTACCAGTTATTGAATGGATCATTTTCTGTTGCTGGTGATAGAAACACTACAATGACGGAATAAGAATGTGTAAAAGGAAGAGATTATTTGAGTTTATGACTTCCAGGGTAATTAAAGTCAATCATGGTGAAGAAGCATGGTGGCAGGAAGTGTTGGAGCAGGAGTAGAAAGCAGAAGTTCACATCTTTAAGTAGGCACAAGAAACAGAGCTACAGACATTGGCAAGGCTTTAAAGACTCCCTAAGCCTGTTCCCAAGTGACATGCTTCCTCTAGCATGGCCACGAATCCTTCAAAGATCTCCCCAAAACAGTGCCACCAATTGGGGACATTTTGTCTGAATACTTGAAGCTCATGGGGGACATTCTCATTCAAATCATCACACAAGCCCTATTTCAACATCAACTATCCTTTACTGGTATACTCAGTAAAGGATGTATACTGGTATATATTCAGGCAAAATTAAAATACACAAAACTCTGACTTTTGGATAAAAATGTATTAGAAACTTTTTTAGATTTGCAATGCATATTGGATAAAATGTGAATAGTCAAGTAAACCCTTTTGTATGTGAACTATTTGCAACACAACAGCACAGCCCCTCAAGTAAGAAAGTTTGCTCTTCTAAATATAGAAACTGTTTGCATAGCACCATTTGCTGAAGATGCTATCATTTCTTCAATGTGTATATATTTTTTTACATTTTTAGTGAATTTAGATGGGCCTAGGTGTGAGGACTTATACCACTCTCTTCAATTTGGTGCCATTGATCAATATCTGTGTTTTGTCAATATAATATTTGTTTCATTAATATAGCACTCCAGTGTAACATAAAATCATGAGGGTGATACCCACAGCTCTTCTTTTCTTCTGTTTTATGGTTCTCCTGTTTTATGGGAGGATTCTACAAAAAATTTAGTATAATTTTTCAATTTCTGTGAATAATCATTTTGCAATTTTGATGGGGATTGCACTGCATTATTTCCATACACTGCTTTGGTGAGATGGCCATTTCCACACTAAAATTCCTACCAATCCATGGGCTTGGGAGTTCATTCCATACTCTACTACCTTCTTAAGTATTTTTTTTCTTTAATGCCTTGGAGTTTTTATAATAAAAGTCTTCTACTTCCTCTGTTATATTTAATCCAAAATATTCTATGGTTTTTTGAGCTATGGTGAATGGTACCATATCCATGTTTGCTGGATAACTTTAGTGTCAAATTGACAAACCTGTGTTGAAGAAGCCTCAATTAGGGAATTGCTTTCATTGTACTGGCCTGTGGCCATGTCTGTGGGGCATCTTCTTAATTGTTGAGTGATATATAAGGGCACAACCACCCGCAGACAGGTTGTTCTCTATTGTATCAGAAAGAGGGATAAGCATGGACCAGGGGAGCAAGCCAGTAATCAGTGTTCTTCCTCCACCTGTACTCGTGCCTCCAAGTTCCTGCCCTGATTTCCCAACTTGGGCTCCCCAAGTGATGAACTGTGACAAGTAGATGTAACCTAAATAAACCCTTTCCTCCCCAAGTTGATTTGGCCAGAGTATTTTGTCACAGCATTTGAAAGCAAACTAGAGTACTGGGGTTTTTGTTTTGTTAGTTTGTTTTCTTAGTATGTGTGATGGGCATATATAGGAAGGTGACTTATTTTGTGTGGTAATTTTGTATTATTCTACTTTACTGAATGTATTTATCAGTTTTAAAAGATTTTGGTGGTCTTTATGTTATTTATGCATAGAATCATCGGCCAATAAGGATACTGTGACTTCTTAATTTCTTTTATGGTAAAATCGGAGAATTAAATTGGCATATATCCATAGTTAATACCTAACACAATGCACAGTAGAAACAGCCATGATGTAGAACAAGGACTCGTCCAATATCACCTTATGAATATCATTTCAGGAAATTAATTTTCAGTCCATTGGTCCTTTAAGAACCAGTTCTCCATGGGAGACTTAGAAAACCAATGAAATGACTAATCACCACTGTGAATACTCCTCTGAACTGCAATATCATCCTTAATATCAAGATGGTACTGTTCACAAAAATTAACTTTAGTAAAATGAAAGCAACACAGTACTTGTTAAAAATATAAATGGAGTATTAGCAACCAATAGAGAACTATTCACAGCCTTTTGTGATGAACACCTGCCATCAAAACACTTTGGCTTTATTGCCAAACACATGTGCATTCATGCATGCATGTACATACACACAAAAAACACTGCAAATCCCTTAATACATACTTGTCAAATGAGGAAATTAATTTCTAGTTTAATTCATGTCTTTTTCAGGCCTGATTTACAATATTTTAGCTTCTTTCCCATTCATAGGCATCAGCAAAGCCTTCCAATTCTGGGGAATTCTCGTTGTTTTAGATTTTATTAATTTTTAAAATATCAAAAGCTTAAGTATTTAAAATTTCTTCATATAATTCTCCTCAGATATGTTCTTTAGAACCACAGCCAACTGATTTCCATATTTCCGTCCATCTGCTATTTCACACTTATGCCATAGATTTATTTTAGATAGATATAGTCTATAATGTATTGGTACTTAAAATGATACTATAAAAATATCTCTTAGGGGAAAACATTTTTCTTATATATTTATATATTTACTAGGTTCATCTTTGTGAAGACTCTTTAAGCCAAAGTAATGATTTTTTTAATTGATGTGTTTGAGTGTATCCGCTGAAAGTAGGTAGGTGCATCAATGTTGTACAATGCTCATAGACCTCAGAAGAGGTCATTGGATCACATGGAACTTGCGTTACAGATGTGTCTTNGGAATTGCCAAGGGAGTGTCTAAGTGGATTCTTTGGAGACTCTTCAGATCAGAAAGGGAAGAGTGAGTTAGACTTCCAATAGAAAGCATAAAATTTAGAGAAGTCAACACTCCATAAGCAAGGAGAAAAACAGATCAAACAAACAAACAAACAAACAGCAAAGCCATCTGAAGGAGGCAATCAAAGCAAGCCTTCAACATAGTGAAGAAGCAGTTGGGATTCCCATTGGAATACAGGCAAAGAGAAACCCACATGCTAGGGACACGACAAAGGGACAACATGGGAAATGTGCAGGATAATTCTACACCAAACTCTACCAAACCTGTGGGAGGTTCTTACAGTGGGATCCCCCTGGGGATGGCCCAGGACACAGATCTTAGAGGAACAATTGTGGACATATTGAAAGAAATTAAAGATATAAAGAACAAGTCAGAGATTTAAGGAGAGAGAATGAAAAACTCAAGAAGGATCTAGAGAGAGAGAATGAGAAATACCAGAAAGAACTAGAGGAAGAAAATGACAAACTCTGGAAGGAAGTAGAAACATTGAAAATACCCCATGTTGAAAAAGAAAAGGAAACCAACCAGTGAAGCAAAGAGCTACAGGAAGAGATTGATAAGCTTCAAAAGGAAGTGGAAATACTAAAGAAATCACAAGATGAAATGAAAAAAGGAAATCAAACACTCATCCGATCAAGAGGAAAGGAACGGAAAAAGCCTCAGAAGTAGAATGGAGGAAGCAGAACAAAGAATATCAGACCTAAAAGATAAAACAGAACAACTAAAAACCTCAAGTAAAGATTATGAAAAATTTAAAAATACACAAAAGTGGAACAAACAGGAATTGTGGGACACTATGAAAAGATCAAACCTCCACATCATAAGAATAGAGGAAGGAGAAGAATCCCAAGAGAATGGTATTGATCAGATCTTCAACAGAATAATAGATGAAAATTTCCCCAAACTAAAAAAAGACAAACCAATACACATACAAGAAGCACATAGAACTCCAAACACACGGGATCAGAAAAGAAACACTCCATGCCATATCATACTTAAAATGCTAGATGCCCAAAACAAAGACAAAATTCTGAAAGCCACAAGAGAAAAACAACAAGTTATGTATAAGGGGAAACCTATCAGAATTACAAATGACTTCTCAGTGCAAACCATGAAAGCAAGAAGAATATGGAGCAAAGCATTCCCAGTGTTATAGGACTATAGATGCCAACCCAGGTTACTGCACCAAGGAAAAATGTTGATTATAGTGGAAGGAGAGAGAAAAATCCTCCATGACATAAACAAGATGAAAGAATACATGTCTGGAAAACCAAGCCTTCAGAGAATACTTGAAGCAATTCAAAGGACACAAGAAAGGACCAACTATCCCCAGGCACCTAGAAAGAGAAATGAATAAAAGCATAGCTGCAGAAGTAGAAACCTGGACCAAAAATGCAAATGGATAATAAGGTGAAAGGAAGCAACACACATCTTTCAGTTATCATCTTAAATATTAATGAACTAAACTCCCCAATCAAAAGATATAGACTGGGAGCTTGGATTAGGAAAGAAAGCCCATCTATATGCTGTCTAGAAGAAACACATCTTAACTTCAAGGATAGGCACCACCTTAAAGTGAAAGGTTGGAAAAAAAAATTCCAAGCAAATGGTACCAAAAAGAAAGCAGGTGTTCCTATTTTAATATCACACAAAATAGACTTCAAAGCAAAAGAAAATCAGAAGAAACAAAGAAGGCCATTACATTTTTTTTTTTTTATCAAAGGAACAATTGACCATGAAGATTTCAAAGTCCTGAATATATATGCATCAAACTCTGGTGCGCCAAACTTTATAAAGACAATTCTTGGGGTTGGAGAGATAGCCTAGC
>VZQC01003434.1:4430482-4562218 GCA_009823505.1 Rhizomys pruinosus | reverse complement strand
TGAAGAAGGACTACAAGGAGACCTTCCCACTCACAATAGCCTCAAAAACAATAAAATACCTAGGAACAAACCTAACCAAAGACACCAAGGATCTCTACAACAAAAATTTTAAACCCCTGAAAAAGGAAATTGAGGAAGACATCAGAAGATGGACAAACCTCCCATGCTCATGGATTGGGAAAATAAATATAGTAAAAATGTCCATCCTACCCAAACTAGTGTACAGATTTAATGCGATCCCAATCAGAATCCCCAAGAGTTTCTTCACAGGCCTGGAAAAAAAAATCCTCAATTTCATTTGGAAAAACAAAAGACCCCGAATAGCCAAAGCAACCCTGAGTGAAAAGAGCAATACAGGGGGGATCGCTATACCAGACATCAAACTATACTATAGGGCTATAGTCATAAAGACAGCCTGGTACTGGCACAAAAACAGACCAGTTGACCAATGGAATAAAACTGAAGATCCAAACCTGAGCTCATACAATTTCAGCCACCTCATATTTGACAAGGGGGCCAAGAAGACACAATGGAAGAAAGACAGCATCTTCAGCAAGTGGTGCTGGCAAAACTGGATCACCACTTGTAGAAGAATGAAATTAAACCCCTACCTCTCACCTTGTACAAAGGTCAACTCCAGATGGACCAAAGACCTCAACGTGAAACCCCAAACTCTGGAGGTGATAGAAGAGAAGCTTGGCAGCAGACTACAAGACATAGGTGTAGGAAAAGACTTCCTAAATCAGACAGCAGCTGCACAAGAAATAAGATCGACAATTGACAAATGGGACCTCATTAAACTCAAAAGCTTCTGTACATCAAAGGAAGCAATAAAGGAAGTGAGGAGAAGACCCACAGAGTGGGAGGAAACCTTCACAGCAGATACATCTGACAAAGCATTAATTTCCAGAGTATACAAGCTACTCAAAAAACAAAGAAGAAAGAAAACAAATGAATCATTCAAAAGATGGAGCAAAGATCTGAAAACCACTCTTAAGATATCATCTCACTCTGATAAGACTGGTTAAGATCAGGAAAACAAAAGACACCAAATGCTGGAGAGGTTATAGGGAAAGGGGAACATTCATCCACTGCTGGTGGGAATGTAAACTTGTACAACAATTATGGAAAACAGTGTGGAGAACCCATAAAAGACTCAAAATGAGCCTACCGCCTGACCCGGTCATACCACTCCTGTGTGTATACCCACAAGACTCATCCTACTGCAAAGATGCACACACGTCTATTTTTATTGCAGCTTTCTTCACAATAGCAAAGAGCTGGACCAACCCAAATGCCCCTCAACTAATGAATGGATAACAAAAATGTGGTACATCTACAGAATGGATTTCTATGCAGTGGTAAAGAAAGATGACATCATAAGGTTTGTGGGTAAATGGATGGAACTGGAAGCCATTATGCTAAGTGAAGTAACACAGTCCCAGAAAAACAAACGATGAATGGTTTCCCTCATTTGTGGATGCTAACACCAAATCCCCAGTTGAAAGGTAAGCTGAACAATGTTATTGTTATATTTCTTTTATCTGAAACAACTGTACAGTTATAATGTGAATCTCTTAACAGGCTCTAGAATTGACCTACCACTTATTTTCAGACATTGTAATTACTATATACAGATGAAGGTATGTATTCATATTTTAGAGTAATATAAAATTAAAGGGGAAAAATGTGAATGCCTAAACATATTTTGGAATTAACATACAGCTTATTCTCAGAGACCATAATTTTGATACATATGTGATGGTTATATAGGCATATATTGAAGTAATACAAAGGGGAGGGAACAACAACATAAAGACTGGGTCAAAGAACTGATTGATACAGTAAAATTCTTCCCCAAACAACAAGCTTCTGCAGAGAAAAATGGAAAGACTGAGAGAAAGATGCCAGACATGTATGGCAGAAGGGATGAACTGGATTTGGGGGAGGCAGAATGTGTTTAAATTGGACTAAAAGATAATGTATGAAATACACAAAACATCAATAAAGGTATATAAAAAGAACAGATTCCAGGCTTTGATAGCCAAAAAAGTCAGTCACATATTTAATGATGAATATCTTGACTATCATGCAGAATTTAGAAATGTGGTGGTTCTTGGAGGCTTATGTTAGAGAAATACACAGAGCATTAATATCTGAGGCTTAAATTATTTCACTAAAAACACAAATTTCTAAAAAGTAGAAAATAATCTTCAGAATATATTGTCTAACTTTAAATAAAATTATTATTTACCTTTTATTTTGTATTAAGTGCTGTCTTTGAAAACATTCTTTTATGATTTAAAAATACTTGTTAATGCATTTCTAAATAATCACTCATTTAACTGCAAATTTAATAATTTTTTTTCTTTTTTTTCTTTTTTTTAATTTAATTTTTATTGATGCTTTGTGCATTTCGTACATCATTTTCCAATTCAGATCAGGCATATTTCCCTTTCCCTTCCCCCCCACCCCATCCCATCCCAGATCATGTATTCTGCCATAACTGTCCTGCATCTTTCAGGTTTTTTTTTTTTCTTCATTTTTTAGCTATAAGTGATAATCCATGAGTATAAGCATCCTTCGTGCAAAACCAATCTGCAGACTGTTGTGCCCAAACCCCCACAGTCCCACCATGCAGTGGGGGGTGACAGGTTGTTTGTTCAATCAAGTTGATCAAATGAGTGTCCAGACTACATCGCTGTAGTTTCACCATTCACCCCAATCGCAGCCTTTACATTCTACCACGCCCCCTCTTCCGCAGATTGTTCCCTAGGCTTAGAAAAGGGGCACAGGTGGATGAGAAGTAAAACAGTCCACTCTCTCTGGATCTGTTGACTTGGACTCTGACGAGTAGATCTCCATTGTACTACACTTTCATTAAGCATTCCTTGGTTCAGGAATGTTAATGTTGTATCTGTTTCCCAGCTACTGTTAAAAGGACTTGGCCGGAACTGAACTGGAACCTCTTCCCCTCAGACTAACTCTCCCAATATCAGAAAGTACTACATAAACTACAAGGGAGAAAACCAATCAATGCTCCTACCCAGCCTATATAAAAGCCTCAGAATCAGAACAATGACTGCCCTAGCAAATTATCTCTATTGGTGAGATAGTGGAGCTTTTATCTTGGGAGTAATCAATATCTATCTAATTTGACTTAAGGTCCACTACACAGGGGGCAATCCATGCATGGTATTGTAAATATAGCCAAGTACACATGTGTGGAGGTGGTTCATAGGAACCTAGAGACGCGCCTTACTACTGCCATTTCCTAGACCAATGTAATTTCTTACTATCTGTATCCTTATATTCACAAGAAAAGTATACTTCTGGACTATTCATGAAAGAAGCAAAGCCCGAATTGACTAGAGACACAAGCGCATCAGCATCCAGAGAAATGTAGACTGTTTGCTTCTCAATTCACCCTGTACCCCTTTCTACTACGCCTAGGGACCATCTGCGGAAGAGGGCGTGTGGTAGAATGTTAAGGGCTCTGCCATTGGTGTTGATGTGAAACTACAACAATATAGACTGGGACACTCATTTATTTGATCAACTTGATTGAAACATACAAGCCCCCCCTCTGCTGGATGGTAGGACATGGCGGGGACCCATGAGTGTGTGGGTTTGGGCACAACGCTTTGCCAAATGGTTTTACATGAAGGATGCTTGTATCTCACAACATTATCCACTTATTGTTAAAAAATAAAAATTTTTTAAAAAACATGAGAGAAAGATGAGAAAGAGTATGGCAGAATGATATCTGGGACGGGTAGGGGGTGGGTGGGGGGAAGGGAAGGGATATATGTCCTGAACTGAATTGGAAAATGATGTATGAACTACACAACGCACACTAAAAAAAAAAAAAAAGAACCTTCTTTTTACAAATGATGGAGATTATTATAAAGTTCTACGACTGGTCAAAATGCAGAGAATAAGTGACTTTGAGCATTCCAGCCTTAAGTAATATATTTACAATGCAGCCTCTACACCGAAGGCTCAGGGAACATTCCTGAAAAGGTGGGTGGAAATATCGTAAGGTCCAGGGGGACAAGACACATGCCGCTAGTTAACACATTCTAGACATGATAGGGAAGCTGCACCCAATGAAATCTCCATAGTCATTAGCTTAAATAAGATCCTGCATAATACCAACTGGTGATATTCATGCATGGGGATAGGGGAAATTAACAAGGGTCCCACCTCAAGATGAAGAGCTACAGGTAATCAATGAATGCTGAGGGACGAAATCAGTTTTCTCTCCAGGGATTATTTCTCAGATAAGTTATCTGATCTCAAGTGGTCTGCTGTACATAACATGTACATTAAAACCCACTACCGTACATATAATATAGTAAAAAAAAAAAAATATAATCTATTTATAATAATATTATATAGATATATAATTAAATAATCAAAGAGGAAGGACAAGAAAAAGTAAAGGAGTTGAGAGTAGCATGAGAGGAACTGGAGAGGGCATAGGGAGGGTTGGGTAGAAATAATGCACTCATGTAGGAGTATTCTAAAAAAAAAAATGGTGGCTGGAGGAGATTGACTTAATGGTAACGAACTCTGACTGCCTCTATATAGAGGACCTGGGTTCAGTGCCCAGCACCCATCTGGCAGCAAAAACTATCCTTAACACATCTTCCAGGGAATCGATGACCACTCTTCTGACCTATAGGACTCCATGCATTCCTGGACACTACAAACCATGCAGGAAAAAAAGTTCATACTACAATAACATATGAAAACAAATACAAAAAATACAATAAGGAAAAGAAATAAATATATTTCCAAATACAATAGGTTTAAGTACAAAAAACCAGAGGAAAAACGTCACCCAGGAGGAAAACCGAATTCTCAAATCAGGTGTTCGTCCAATAAAAACGCTGCTCTCAAAGAAAGACAACACAAAAAAAGAAAGATGATCACAAAGAAAAAATACCTCTTATGAGTACCTCATTATTAAGTAAAGTTTAATATATTTGTACCCTAATTGCTCAGTTGGTCTTCTAAATGATTTAAGTTAACTATATTTACATGCAGATCTTAAATTCTATCCATTATGTGTACTTTGGTTTCCTTTCATTGAATGAACTTGTTTCATTTAGACTTATTTTTAACTGATAATATAAAATCATAATGTTTTACTCATTAATGAGGTAATATGATTTTATCAGTACACACTACATAATGTTAAAATTGTAAATATGTATTTCTCCTCAAATACTTATTATTACTTCAGTTAAAACCCCTCTAGCTTGGGAATATAGGAATCAAAAATCCTTATCTGTCTCTTACTACTGAGGTCCTTGGATGGCTGAGTAATTTTTTCAGCTAATGTATATAATTTAAGGTTTTTTTTTTTTTTTTTTTTTTTTTTTTTTTTTGGTCTTTTCGAGAACAGGGTCTCCCTTGAGCCCCAGCGGTCCTGGATTCACTCTGTAGACCAGGCTGGCCTTGAATTACAAGATCCCGCCTGCTCTGCCTCCCAAGTGCTAGGATTAAAGGCGTGCACCACCACACCCGGCAAATTTAAGGTTTTAAAAGTTATAAAAATAGTTTATTGGTGTCTAATAAATTTAAAATTTATTAGAATTTCATGTTAAAAAAAAAAAAAACACTGAGCTCCAGCAACTTACACAATGACAAAACCTGAAATATCAGGAAAACACAAAATGCTTCCTTTTGGTCCTATAGCCTAGAAACAATGCCAAGATAAGCTACTTTAGTAATTTCTAAAGTTGAGTTAGTGCTACTACACCATGTAATCTGTTCTTTTATAAAATGGTGGGAACATGGGGCTGGAGAGATGGCCTAGCGGTTAAGAGCACCGACTGCTCTTGCAGAGGACCTGGGTTCGATCCCCAGCACCCACATGGCGGCCGAGAACCGTCTGAAACTCCAATTCCAGGAGAACTCCAATTCCAGGGGAATCCCACACTCTCTTCTGACCTCTGCGGCATTGCACGACACGGGTGCACGAACCTACATGCAGACAGTACATTCATACACATTAAAAAAAAAAAAAAAATGGTGGGAACAGATCATGTTTTCTATAATGAAACCATTACTTTCCCCAAAGACTCAAATAGGCGAACTTTGTAAACTAGTCATTTCTATGGGACACAAATTGCTGAAAAATTAACCACTTATTTGAGAACATGCAAGGGAAATAGAATTTACTCATTTTAACAATATATCAATCAAGTCACAATTTCCCAAGGAAAGTGCTTGCTGCAGAGGCACACTGATGCTCCATCTGTGGATGACATCATCCAAATCCAAACATTGTGATGTTTGCCCTCAATGAGAGACTAAAAAGGTGGTTTGGGGATGTTTGCCTTTAGCTCATTATGTCAAACATGTTGTCTGAGCAGGACTATTTTCTGCATGATTCCATGACCTGTATTTATCCTAATATGAATCTGCAAGACAATTGGGAGAAAGGTGAATGATTGGCCCACTAATTATGAGCAGGATGCTGAGTAAAGAGGTCTGACAACATCAGCATTTTTACCACAATACCTCAGATTGTTTAAAGGTATATATTGATTCCTGTAATATCACTGTGAAGTTATTAGGTGGCCTAGCAGTTAAGAGCACTGACTCCTCTTGCAGAGGACCGGGGTTTGATCCCCAGCACCCACAAGGTGGCTGAGAACCGTCTTTAGCTCCAGTTCCAGGGGAATCTGACACCCTCTTCTGACCTCCACAGCATTGCACAGCACGGGTGCACAAACCTACATTCAGACAGTACATTAATACACATAAATAAAAATTTAAAAACACATATCTGGGGTTACTAGTTACTGGTAGACCCCTATCTAGACACCTGTCTAATCCACTTCAAAGGCACTTTGCTGGCTGTCTATATGCTGATGCATCTGAACATGTTTTCTTTATTCTTGTCTTGCCCCTTACTTTGGGCTTTATGTAGAGGTTTGATAGTATTTATAAGACAAGACAGACTTCATGTAATAGAAGTGGGATATGTGAAACTCCATGCCTTGTACCCTCATGAGTCAAGCTGTGAGGGGCACTTTCTTTTCTTGTTTAAATTTCTTTTTTCCAATTCAAGCATTTCAAAGGTAGAGTATTGCTTGTTATCAACATTTTCTCTAATGGGTTATTACTAAGTATCATCATATTAAATCACGGATATTCCCTTATTTTCTGTGAAAGGCCTCCACTATTCACAAATATGCTCCTCTGCCTCTGGGAGCCAAGGTCATTGAGCTGGGTGACCAGAATCACTCCTGGGAAGACTGTCTCAGGTAGAACATGAATATATTTTCTCAATGACTCAGGTTTATATAGAGAAAAACTTAGCAGCCATTAGAAAACCCACACAGGAGCAACATTTCAAAAGAAAGTTTGAGAAAATGACACATGTGACCTTATTACAGAGAAATTGGGAGAGACTTTACACAAAGGACCTTGTGAGACAAATCTCAACCTGAATGTCATTGACCAAGATGTATTTTCCTTGGAACAAGGGGCTCCAGGGTTTGGTGGCTAGCTGGTCTCTTATCAGTTAGGGAGTATTCTGCCTGGCAGGATTTTGTGAGATATTGTTTTCAGCCTCTCTACCCTATCAACAGCTGCCTTCCAAGATTCCCAGTCTCTGATTATTCCAAGTCAATTCATCCTAGTTAACAACACTTTGCACTAAAGATTAGACCTAAGGGGTATCTTCTTTCCCTTTTGCCTGATTTATCCTATGATTTTCAGGTTCTTTCATCAGAGACAAGGTTTTTTGCATAGATCAAATTTGTACTCTCTTCTGTCATAGCCTTACAAGCTGTAAGAAAATGGAAATGGCATGCAAACAGCTCGCTCTTTTATGACTTTTCCTGCTGGATCGTGGGCTAATTTAGAGGATAGAATCCACATGTCTCTTTCCTGGTATAATTCTTCCCTTATGTGCATAAAGTATTTCTAGGCAAACATCTTAGCTTCAGGTGCATGCCTTGTTTCCCACAGCAAGGGCCATACAATTGTCTTCATAGGCAATTTATAATCCAATCCTGTATGTGCTAGTTTGGAGGACTGAAAAATACTCTCTTTTGCAACAGTCATTTGGGGACATCCCCATTCTCTCAGAGTAGTCCCGACTAGTCAAAGAGATGTTTCACCTCCTAGCACCTAATGTAAGATGGTCACCTTGGGATTCCTTCAAAGGATGCTCTTCCCTCAGATGGCCTAGCCTTCTTTGTATGCCTTATCATTCATATTAGTGACCACACATGACATGCCACTCCATACCATGTGGGGAGAGATGGGCATGTCAATACTTTCTTTTAAGTGTTCTACCCTCTCTTAAAAGTCTTTGACCCACAAACAGCAGGTAATATGAAAGCGCACTTCTAAACTCAGTTTTATTTTTTCTGTTGTCTGTTCAGAAAAAAAAAAAAAAGTATTGTATAATTCTTCCTGGGGAGATTATTTTTACTCATCCCAATAGACAGAGTAATGGTAGATCAAAAAAGATTCTGTCTCTCCACCTTGGTGAAGCAATGGGTTTATGGGTTTATGAGTTCCTTGGGTAGTTGTTTCACTGCCAAGTCCACCTCAGCCTAGGTGCCAACTCATGATTGTTTTGTGGAGTTTCCTGAATAACTTGCAGAAGTAAACCACCAGAGTGTCCTGCCCACTCCACCCCCTGCAGCTGTTCACCACTCATATGTCGTCTCAGAGATTTCCTTCCTGAAGTTTACCCATGCACATAGTGTTCTGCCCCCTGCCTCTGCCACTATGCAGTTTCCAGGTAACCAGACAAAGCAAGGAGCTTATTCTCCAATCTTGGTTTCGGGAAGACTAGCCTACAAAGTGATGGCTCAAGATACCACAGCTCTCTTTCCCCAACGTAGCTGCCCAGAGTCCCCACACAGACTCGGTGCCCTTCACCCATGGTGACAAAATGGCGACAGACCACCAGCCCTGCATGGTAATCTTTTGATATGCCCCTGACGCCAAGACGGCACTGGCGGCTTCCCAGAGTTCTGCACACCTCAACAAGCATCTTGGGAACAGGAAAATCCTGGGAATCTCGTTCACTGTAGGCTCTGCTTTGCCCTTAGCCCCTCCCTCTAAGTAAACCATACTCCATCTTTGTAGTTCACAGCTTGTCTGATGATAAATTCACCTCAAAGAAGGTGTATTTTATCCCACATATGTCAGGGATTAGCCTTGTATATCCTGGAGTTTGTTGAGAGCTTTATGAGTCTTTTGAGTCTTGTGTGTTTTGTGAGACTTCTCCCCACCTCCTTTCACATGGGAGTGTTCAAACTCAGAGGAAATACAACCTGTGGAAATGTTGATCTGTGACTGGAAAGAGTAATAGAAACATGTTGGTAAACTTCAATTGAATTACCCACCAAACACATTTCCTATTTTTAATTTTGTTTCTTTTTTTGTAACTCATGTGCACATGTGTGTCTATATGCATATGCTCCTGCATATCTATGTTCATGTGTGCAGGTGATTGTGAAAGATTAAAGAGATGTTGGATTCCCGGAACTGGAAATACAGGTAATGGTGAGCTGCCTAGTGCAGTTTGTGGGAATGAACTCTGGTCATCTGTAAGAACAGTAAGAGCTCTTAACAGCTGAGCCATTTCCCTATCCCCTCAAATATATTTTCTAATGAAAATTTAGGCTGGGCATTTGGGAGCCTTTGACCCAAAATGGCTTATCTGAGAATTTCAAAATCTAAAAGAATTTGTGCCACTGCTATTGGTGTGCTTAGGCACTAGCATGTGCCCAGGAAAATAAAGTTATAACTAGAGAGCTGGCACCTAATCTCCTGTGCACTTCTCAGCAGGAAAAAAGAGTGGTGGATTTCAATGGCTACTGTAAGCACTCTGTGCCTCTGCATATGCATGTGTGCTTGTGTATGCACATCTGTTTATGTAATATAATGGATGATGGGTTATTGAGCAAGTAGTGCAGAAGGAAACTTGAGGAATACGAATGTTTCCTGATGGGAGCAACTTGGTCAATGTTTCTGGCAGATTTATACCTCAACGAACTATGGCTGGGGTGTCACAATAGTTTAAGGCAATTTTCTTAGTTTTGTTAAATAGTTTATTCTTTTTTTCTTCTTTCTTTTTTTATTGAGCATTTTTACAACTCATATAATGTTCCCAATCAAACCCAATTCCCACGGTGTCCCAACCCCCTATCAGAACTCATGCACTACAACATATAAGCTGAGCCCTATCCAGTCACGATCCCAAACCCAGGTGTCCTTCTGTGCAAATAGATCTGTTGGAGTCTAGTCAGCACTTCAAGAAATCCTAAGTAAGGCATACTCTTCCTCACCCAACAATACTCAGTCTCTTGTAGATCTCATTTCAGGGTCAGCCCCCCACCCAT
This sequence comes from Rhizomys pruinosus, assembly GCA_009823505.1. Lineage (NCBI taxonomy): Eukaryota > Metazoa > Chordata > Mammalia > Rodentia > Spalacidae > Rhizomys > Rhizomys pruinosus. The sequence goes on along the minus strand of VZQC01003434.1, from coordinate 4,551,833 downwards.
TTCTCTTGCTCCACTTTGAGACCTTGTCCCAGTTTAAAAGTTTATTTTTAAAATAAAAATAATGAGGGCAGGAGAGATAGCCTAGTGGTTAAGAGCACCGACTGCTCTTGCAGAGGACCTGGGTTCGACCCCCAATACCCACTGGCAGCTAAAAACCGTCTGTAACTCCAATTCCAGGAGAACTCCAGTTCCAGAGGAATCCGAGACCCTCTTCTGACCTCTGCGGCATTGCACGACACAGGTACACAAACCTACATGCAGACAATACATTCATACACATACAAAAATAAATAAAATTTAAAAAAGAACTTCTAAAATAAAAATAATGCTTCATACCATTTATTAAATATAATTTCAAAGAATTGATTATGAAGCTACAAAATCATTCAAGAAAATACTAACACTCATTTATAATGTTAACACTAATTTAATAGATCAAAATACTAACACTCATTTAATAGATCAAAAATGCAAACAATAAAGTTGATAATTTTGGATTATAATGACTGGAAGAACCAGAGGCAGTGGATCCCTACAGCAGTGTTTCCCCAAACACAACAGAAAAATTGCACACATGAACATTTAGTGGTCATGGCAGCATGCATAAGACCTGAACAGGACAAATCAGACAAAAATCCCAGCCAGCTGCATAGAGGACAAAAAGCCCACTTCTAGACTAGAAGCTATTAGCAATTAGCAGCTTCTGGGAAAATGAGAGCCAGTTCTCTTTAAGGATGTGACTCCTGGCAGGTTGAGCATGCTCCAGGGGAAGGCTCCACACCCAGGAGTATTTTGGCGATGCAAACTGAACTCTCTCAATGAGCTTCAAAAACAAAGAGGATAAGAAGTGGGGCTGAGTAGGAAGGTGCGGTGCAGGAGGATCTGTTAGGAGATGTAGGAGGGCTTTTGATATGATCAAAATACATTGTATTATTCTCTGATAATTAATAAAATATTATTTTAAAAGCAAATAGCTTAACAAAGTCACATGTTGAAGATGGTTCAGACAAAACAGTTTTCTATAGTTCTGGAAAGCTATATTTGAAGCTAACTATGTAAAATATTTTAAAGTCACTGTTTCATGTGTTTAATATATTGGTAATTCAACTGATAATTTGCATCCTAGAAACATATTCTCACCTGCACAAAACAAGCTTGTTGTGTGTATGGGGAGATGGCTCAGTGGGTAAGCAGTCAAGCCTAATGACAGGAACCCACAAGGTGGAAAGAAAAAGAAACAACTTCTGTAATTTTTTCTCTCCCTCTACATATGCCCCCTGTACACACACACACACACACACACACACACACACGCACACAATAAATAAATAAATAAATAAATAAATAAACAAATAAATAAATAGAAATAAAATGCAAACAATTATTTAATGTGTACAAAGTTAGGCACTGCCTGGTAGAATTTTATAACTGAAAACCTGGAAGCAGAGTCTTTGTCTCTGGAAAGGAGATGACTAAGAAGTTTATTGCACATGTATAGCATGGAGGAACTCACAACTGGTAAAGACCTTCAAGGCCTCTTCCAACCAACAAGGAAAATTATAAGGAAAAATGGGATTTAGTGGTTTAAACTACAAAAAGTGATAATACATATTAATAAGGTTGCAAAGAGATACTGACAATAATAAATGGTTAAGCTAATTTGGAGCACAATCTCAGGCAATCCTTCAAATGGTTATACATGGTTACTGTTTTGAAAATTGTGATAGTTAATATTATTGTCCACTTAATTCTATTGAGAGATACCTGGGAGATTAGTAAGGCAAGCCTATGTAAGTGTCTGTGAGGTCTTTTCAGGGAAGATTAGATCTTGAAGGATCATATTAACCCATTCATCAGTGGATTAATTCCTTGATGAATTTATAGTAGGATGGCTTCTCCGTGATCAAACAGACATACAAACAGAGCCTGGGGACCAAGTAATTCCGAAACCATGAACCCACTTTCCCCCTTTTTACGTTGTTTATATCTGGTATTTTGTTACAGAAATGGAAAACAACTAACACAGTCTGTAATTCTATTTCTAGATATATAGTAAAGAGCAATGAAGATATAAATCCCCACATTTACATATCAATATTCATAACAGCATCATTCACAAAAGCAAAAATATAGGCCCAATCAAATATTCATCAACTGAATAATAAATAGAGACGCTTGATTATGTGGTGGTTTGGATGAGAAGTGTCATCAGCTCATCTTGGTCAGTTGGTGGTGGTGTTTGGGGAGGCCATGGAACCTTCAGGAGCTGTCGCCTTGCTAAGGAAGCACATCACTGGGGGGCGGTGCTTTGAGAGCTCAGAGCCATGTCCCACTTCCTGTTGTACTGTCTGTGCTTTCTGCAGGTGCCAGAAGATGTGAGCTTGACGCTTCCAGCTGCAGCTGGCTCCCTCTATGCCTCCCCTTCCATGATGGGCTCTTGGCTAGCCCTCTGGAAACAGGCCAAGTAAACAAGTCCTTCTAAGTTTGCCTTGGTCATAGTGTTTTATCACAACAGAAAAGTATCTAATACAATATAGGTACATAAAAAGATGGAATCAGCCAAAAGTTGAAATACTGATGCATACTACATATGGATGTACATTGGAAATAATGTGAAATAACAGCCAATCACAGAGACTCACATATTTAACTCTTCTATTTATGTGAAATCACCAGAGTAGGCAAGTTTATGAAAAAAAGTGTGTTAAAAGTTGTCCAGTGCTTAGGAAAATGGAGAGCAGGGATTTGAAAAGCAGCAGTTAATGAAAGTAGGGCTTATTTTGGAATTTTTGATTGTAGTGATAGACTCACAAGTCTGTGAGTATACAAAAAGCCCCTTGAATTCCAAGATTTAAGTGAGTGACTTGTATGGTTAGAAGTATATCCCTATAGAGCCCTAACAAAATAAAATAATATTCTATAAGAACGTATAAGCACACATAAAGTAATTGAAAAATTTACACCCTGAATCAATGGCAATATCTACTCCTATACCAAATTAGCAGAAATAGGAAGAGGAAACTAGAATTGACAAACTTTGTATAAAATAGACTATCCTATTCCAACATTTCTAGATACTATAAATTTGTGTACTATTTGTGTGGTTTGTTGATTCTTAAAGTGTTTTCTTAATGGAAAGTTCCTCTAAACCAGACCTATCAAATGATACGATGATTTGGGGTTCAAGTTTGTCCACCTCCTTCATACTCAGATGCCTTACTAAATCTTGGGGGTGAAATACTGAATAAGTTTGTGTATTCTTACCAAGAATAAGTATATTCTTGCCAACTGTAAAGTTCCTGAAAGGTCACTTAAATGCTGCCGTTTTACAAAGCCTTCAATTACAGAAGGTGACAGGGTGGAGACCACATCTCACACTCACGCGGATTCCACCAGAGAGTCTGGCAGAGTGTGGTTCTGTTTATGAGGGAGTTAGGAAGCAACTACGAAGCAGTGTCCAGGACCCTTCCTTCTGCACCTGCTCTGGAACTTTTGTTCCTGTCATTACCACCGACCTCTAAACACCCTATAATATTTGGCAGCTATAAGGGCTACTCCTATGTTAAGTTAGTAAATAAATAAATAAATAAATAAATAAAATAATTTAAATTCCAATGTATTTTGATATATGAGATAAGTTCCTTACTCTAATATATGCCTGAAAAATCTAAAAGATGAAGAGAGCCTTAATGAGAAAAACCTAGAACAACATACTCTACTCAGCTACAGCCACAAGGTAAAAAATTTACTTCTGTAATTTGACAAAAGAAGTTTCAGTTTAGCGAATATATTAAGATTATATTGGGAAGATTTTCCATAGCTTACAGAACACCCAGTAGAACTGCCAATATTTTTCTTCAACTCCAACTCATCTAATTCATAATGTCTTAAGTTTCCAAATTAAAATCACCTTTAATTAAAGAATTTCAGTCAACCATGGAAACAAATACTGCTATATTTTCTAAATATAAGTGAACATAATATTTACAAAAGTTATATCTATGAGCAAATGGAAAGGAAAAAATAAGTATTCCATAGGCCAGAAAGCAATTAGTTTCAGGTGTTTCCTGCTAATAAATCAGGATAAACTTAGAGCCAGACTTATGAAATTATTTGCCTTAATTAAAAATTCAGTGCACTGATGCTTATTCTCTTTTCACAAAGTCTCAGTGGAAAGCTATGTTAATAGCTAAAAAGAGAAGGTAATAGCATTTACCCTCAAGTTTTGAAGTGCCACTGTTCTTTTCCAGATGATCAGGTGGGATATTGAAATAATGTGAATGACTGGGAATCTTAAGGAAACTTCTCAATCAGCTATTAGTAATCAACCATATATTTTGTGTATATTAATATAGAAGCCAGTGCTCAACATTGTGTTAGACATGTCTCCTGCCTCAGGAAACTTCTCTACTCCTATTATTAAATAGTGAAGAAGCTCAGAGGTCATTTTCTGATGAGTACCCTGTTATTGGGAAGTAAGACTGGAAACCGAAAAAGGAGTTTCAGAAGAGAGTGAAGGAGGATGCCAAGTATGTCAGTCAACAATGAATTCAGTGAGAGCTATGGTTAAAAAAAGCCAATAAATAATATTTTCTTCAAAGATGAAGCTGTACATAGAAGAATAAAGAGCATTAATGAGGTCAGGTAGGTTAGAGTCAGGTGGTGGGAACATTATACCCAGATTGAAGAGCTATAACTAGCCAAGATAGGAAATAGAATACATCCACAGGTATCAGTCAACAAAAGACCCTTTCAAAGTGGCAGGCCAAAATCAGGTTGGCACTGATTTTGTAAGGGGAAATTTTCCTAAATAACCCTACATCAATGCATCCAGATGAAAATAGCCAATCAATATTGATTTTCTTTGCTAACTATTACATATGTCAACGACAAATATATCTTAAGATCATACCCCACCTTCTTTTAAGAGCAAGCAGAAGAATTGTTGGAGAGTTATGAGGTAAAAGATCCTTGTGAATTGACTTTTGAACATATATAATTTTCACTTACAGCACAGAATTTGTGTTAAAATGTCAGAGGTTATGCAAATGGTGCCAGAATATAGATGAGAAATATCTGGACACGTATCTTTGAGTGTCATTGACGTAGTTGAAAAGGGAATACACAGAAAACAGGAGTGAGGGCCAAAAGCTGAAACTTGGAAATGTCAGTAGTTAAATAAGGAAATTAAGGACTGCCAGAGAAGGAAACAAAGGATTGATTAGTCAGGTCATCAGGAAGCCAAGCAAGGCAGTGTTTCAAACAAGCCAATAGAGTAAGGCAGTTCAAGAAGGGTGGGGTCACCAGTTTCAGATGCCAAAAATCTCATAAAAGAGAACAGAGAAAAGGCCCCTAGGATTTGCAGACACACACACACACACACACACACACACACACACACACACACGCACACACAAATGCATGTGCCCCTTGGTGACTTAGAATGATCATAATGAAATTTTATTAGTGTGCATATTAAAAAGTATATCTAATGGTTCAAGCTATCTGTATGCAGCTCAATGGAAATGAATCTGTAACTGAAGTTTTATGTATTTATAGTAATTCTTGTATCATCAGAGATAGTCAGTGGAATACAGCATTATATACAATTACATCTCTACAAAACAATAAATGAAGATTACTCAAAAGTGTGCCTAATCAAATTAAAACTTCAGTACAATGAATCTTATTTATTGTTAAAAGCAAATACAACAGCCAGGTGTGGTGGCACATGCGTTTAATCCTAGCACTTGGGAGGCCGAGGCAGTTAGCTGTGAGATCTAGGCCAGCCTGATCTCCACAGTGATCTCCAGGACAGCTGTGGCTACAGGGAGACCCTGTCTCAAAAAGAGCAAAAAATAAAAATAAATAAATAAATACAATCACAAAACCCATATATATATATATATATATATATATATATATATGTTTTAGTTATATTATGTTTTATTGCATTATCATTTGCTTTGTCAGAAAAGACTCCATATTAAAGCAACTATTTGATTAGCCAGAAGACAGTGTCCTCAAGAGTAACTTGTGGTTGGAAAAAAGCAAGAGTAAGTTAGAAATCTATGACTGTTAACTCAATTACAGAATGACTTTGACAGGCCTGTGGTTTCGTTTTTCTTTAACTTTTCCTAACAAAGCTAAATTGTTTTATCTCCAACAATATTAAAACATCATAAAGTTAGAAGTGAAATTAATCATATTCCTAAGAAATGGCTTTCTCCTTACAATAAAAATATTTTATTATATCTTTTTAGCAAGAAAAAAAAAAAGAAAAAAATGTCCCATGATAAAATTCATCAGGAACAATTCTGTCTTCTCCCACCAGCTGCTCTTACTACCTCAAGTGAATGCATTAACCACATCAGTCAATAATTTTTCTGTTGCTCAAATAACAATGATTTCTAACCTTCATAAGTATTTCACAGAAGAAATGCAAAATAATGTAAAACATTTAACTTGTTAAAAGGTGTTAGCTGTTATCAATTCGTGTAATTTTTTCTAGGCTAAAAGCAATTATTTCAAGACTGGAGAGATGGTTAAGCATTTAAGAGCACTGGCTGCTCTTGCAGAGGACCTGAGTTGAGTTCTTAGCACTTACCTGTGGACAACTGTCCTAAATTCAAGTATCAGGAGATCCAATACCCTCTTCTGGCCACCATGGGCAATACAGGTGCAGGTGCACTTACCTATATAAGCCAAAATACTCATATACATAAAATAAAAATAAAAGGCTAGAGAGATGGCTCAGCAGTTGAAAGGTCCTCTTGCAGAGGACTCAGGGTTTGGTTATCAGCACCCACATGGTAGCTAACAACTGTCTCTAACTCCAGTTCCAAGGGATTCAATGCCTTCTTCTGGTCTATACAAACATTGTATGACACAGATAGACTTACATACATGCAGGCAAAATACTCACATAAAATAAAAGTAAATAAATAAACAACATACAAATAAATATGCACAAAACTTAAAAGATATTTTAAAAATTAATTCTTGCTAAACATATCAACATATGATCCCCATGCACTTTTGTGAAAAAATGCCATTCCACCAGTTGTTCACCCAACCAAAGCTTTAGACCAATTAATTGTTAGCAGGAAAAGTTATTTTTTTCTAACAGAACATACGTGGTCATAACATTCTAGCATAGCATCCCCGCTTGTCAAATAGATGACTCCACCTAGAAAGTGGAAAGGAAGTATGCTCACCTTGCCTCTGCTTTCCTTCTTTCCTTTAGGCTTGATCCCATCTACAGTGTGGTTCTCTTCTTAATTTGTCTTTGTCCCATAACTTCATTGGAACATTTATATGAACTGTCAGAATGGAGCAAACCCCCAAAGCCACAAGCGACCCTGCCAGCTTGAGGGGTCTGTGGCAGGGCTCTATGAGAGAGCTTTTTATTTTTGGTAAGACTGTTTTCACAATCATACTTTCAAAGTCCCTGCAACCAGAATGCTTGCTTAGTCTTTGTATCAGCGACATCCTTACTATATGAGGCATTATTCAATAACTCAAAGGACCAATTACAATTTGGTGGTTGCCAATAGAGAAAGCTCTAACCTAGAGAGTAGGCAAGAGTTTACACAAGGCTGTAGGGCATTTTAGGGTCAATAGATTCTCCTAACTAAACTTTATTAACTACTAATCAACCATTACAAATAGAAGTCTCAGTCTGATGAACATTTACCCAACAATTTGGCTCTCAGCCTTGTTTCTCCATTAAGTAACTACTACATAATCTCTCACTAACACTTTTTAAAATAACCCTAGGACATTTCAGAAAACTACCCTTCAATTGTCTTCCTTTTGCTTGTCTAAAGCACCTCTTGAAAGACTTTCAAACTGTACATACTGTTATCACGATATACACTTCCTATGTGTATACTAAATATGTTTTCATACCACATATCATAATTATTTACATGCTAAATAATATCAAGATTTTTCCTCAAATGTTTAGATAATATCTAATAACGTCTTAGGATTCATTTATGTCTCAGTCTTTCCAAGTACTTGTTAGAATAATCAAGGGCTAAGAACCACTGTATCTAAACAGAGGCCTCAAAGGAATTTGTAGCTATTTTGTTTTAATTTTCAAAGCTTGGAAGCATATAAGATATTGCATCATTGCTATATAACCCTAAATCTGCTTATTTCAATAAAAGCCACTTTTAAATGTTAAAGCGCAACTGCTTTAAAATTTTAAAAGTCTGACATGACTCAATCCAATTCTATGTTTAGGATCTTTACAAAGTGGAACCATGGATGGGCTTTGTCCTCTCGTAGAACCTTCACTCGAGAAGAATCATTTTCAAATTTATTCAGTGGCATTGTTAATAAAAGGCAGCAGCTCTTCACAGATGTTGCACTGACTTCCAGTTTTCTTGCTCCTTGAGGACCAGCTAGTGTTCTTACCTTCTTCAGGCCACTTTCATGTCCACAATACATATAGCTCTTTTTATAGTATAGCAAATTTATTCTTTTGAGCCAGGGAACACATCTATAGAAGTCTTTGTCTTTTACTAGAAATTTCTTGAGTAGTGGAGGCCCACCAAGATTATCTACCTTTTTACATCAACATTGCCTGTTTTCAAAAATAATCACCTAAGCAAATCCTTTCACATTTTGCCTAACTCAGTTCGTCCTAGCACTCAAGAGGCAGATGCAGGTGGATCTTTGTGAGTTCAAGACCAGCCTGGACTACAGAGCAAGCTCCATGCCAGCTGGAACTAAAGGGAGACCCTGTCTCAAAAAGACCAAAAAAAAAAAAAAAGAAAAGAATGATACCCACTATTCTCATATGCCCAGCTCAGATTCAGTGAATGGATTACAGGAAAACAGGTGACTTGGGATAGATATTTTAGGGCCTTCAACACTTTGCCTAACTACCTTCTCCACAGAACACCCAAAGAACTAATCTCTCTCTGCTTCCTGAGAGTAGATGCAATGTGATCAGCCTCCTTATCTTACTCCCAGCATGCTTTCCCAACATGATGGGCTTTACCTTCAAACTGTGATGATATAGAGGGTCGAGAGGATATCAAATAAGAAAGCTACTGTTTAGATTCTACATATGGATTCTCTAGCTCCTACCAAGCTCCTATAGTTGATACCATGTATTAAAAAAAAAGCAGCCCAATCAAATAAGGAGCTTCTACATAGCAAAGATAGTAATCAACAGTGTAAAGAGACCACTTGCATACTGGTAGAAAAATCTTTGCCAGATATTAATTTGACAAATAATTAGTGCTTAGAATATAATTTAAAGCCTTAAGAATTAAACTGTGTAATTTTCAGCTCTTGCTGAACATCTGTAGTTGATGCCAGAAGGATCAGAGACAAGCTGTAAAGATGTTGAAAGAACCCACACAAGGATAAGAACCATATAGATTCAGCATCAGAATTAAAAGTAATTTATATTCAAGAAGGAATCCCTATAGGTGTGACCAGCACTGGAATCCCTAAAGGTGAAGCACCTCGTAGACTAGACTAATGTCTGCAATCTGATCTTGGAAAGGAAGACTAAGTGGAGAAAACATGGTTGCTCATCAGAGAGGAACTCCTAGGTTGGGCTTGCTCTTGGATAGTGATTGTTGTTGCTGACAGTATTCTATTTGAAAAAAAGCTCTGGAGATTGAATCAGATTCCTTGAGACCAGTCAAAAAGAGGAACATGACACTTTGACCTTACTACAACCCAGTCCAACTTAAATATTGGAAGCACATGAACTGAAAAATAAAAGTGACTTAAATTTTTAAAAATCTAATCAGTGAGTTAACTCCAGATGGGTAAGTCCCAATATAAAAACAGAAGAAACATGTGTAACAAAGGTAGTATATCTCCTTCAAAATATCTATAACTATGTATATATACTGTAGCAATACAAGTTGGAGAGAACAACAACAAAAGAACTGAAAAAAATCTGGAAAGACTCAGAAAAAGATGCAGGACATGTATGGCAGAGTGTAGGGACTCCGGTGGGGTGGGGGGCTTGGAAAGGGAAGCAATTTTAGATTTGATTAAGAAATGATGTAAGCCAGGTGTGGTGGCACACACCTTTAATCCTAGCACTTGGGAGGCAGAGGCAGGCAGATCTTTGTGAGTTCAAGGCCAGCCCTGGTCTTCATAGCGAGTTCCAGCACAGCCGGAGCTACAGGGAGACCCTATCTCAAAAAAATAACAAAACAAAACAAAACAACAACAAAAAAGAAATGATGTATGACCTATGGAAAAAGTTTAATAACAATAAAAAATATTCAATCTCACAGTGATGTTCCCCCAGTAATAGTGAAATAGATGAAGTTACAGGCAAATTTTTTAAATGATTGTAGCTATGCAAAAGAAATCAGAGGACATAAACTCATAAAAGAAGTCTACAATACCACAGACAGCTAGATGAAACAGTATATGAAAATGGAATTCCAAAGGAGGTAGAAGTATTCAAGAAAAAACAAATTGAAATGATGGAAATGAAAGCTTCAGTTCTTTACATATGAAAAAATGCACGAAATCTGGTGTGGGAGTATGGAAGAGTCTAAATATGATTAAGATTTATTGTATGAGAACTGGAGAGATGGATCAGTGGTTAAGAGCACTGATTATTCTTACAGAGGACCTGTGTTTGATTCCCAGTGGGTAAAAACTGGCTGTAACTCCAGTTCCAGGGTATCCAACACTTTCTTCTGACCTCCAAGGGCATTGCATGGCATGGGTGCACTTACACACATTCAAGCAGTACACTCATACCCATAAAATAAGAATAATAAATAAAATATAGAAAAATAGTTATTGTATGAAATGTACAAAAATTCAATTTAAATATACATTAAAAAAACTTATCAGGACCTTGTCATGGTGGCACCCACCTTTAGTCCCAGCACTTGGGAGGCCAAAGCAGGTATATCTCTCTAAGAATAGGAATTTTCAGGTCAACAGTGGCTACAGGGAGACCCTGTCTCAAAAGGAAAAAAAAAAAGACCACAAGGAGAACCAAATATCAGGGATTAAAAACAAGATACAAGAATCAGAATATTAAGTCAAGGACAGAGATAAATTACTAAAAATGTGATAATGAAGCATGCAAGGTAATTAGAATAATGTAAAAAGACCAGATTTTCATTTTACGTTTACAGAATGGACAGACTATTTCTGTGCTTGAAAATCATAGAAAATTGGCACTTTTCAAATTTCCAAATTAGCCAGGTCTTCCCACTCTGGGGATTTACCTAAAGGACTCCTGTTATGCACATATGGCTTGAAAGTATAAGCGGCATGAAGGAGAGTACACTCAACATACCAAACAAACATGTACGAAAGCTTCAAAACTGAAATGGCAGAGAAAATAAAAAATATAAAACTAATGATTTAAAATAGAGTCATTCCCATTAAGTAATTCATGTTCCAACCACTAAAGTGCAAAACTAATTTCATAAGTATGAATAAAGCATTATTAAATTTATAATTAAAATGCTTCTAAAGATCAAGAGTGTTAGTTTTAGTGCTATCCTTTGGAGTTGAGACAAATGGAGCACATTTTTTTGTCCTTTCAAAATTATGTGGTTTGGTATATTATAAAATAAAGTAAGTAATCTATTCAAAAATAATCAGCTAAAACTTATTTTATTTTGTGTTTGTTAAAATGGTTTTATTTTTTAATTTTTTTCTCAAATTTTATAGACTAGATTTTGATTAAAAAAATAGATTTTGATCCTTTAGACCTTCCACGCTTTCTGTACTCACCTTTCTAACCCACCACTAAGTTTCTTTAATGTACTCTGTGTATTTCTGTACTAGCATCTATTTACCTATCTGTCTATCTATCTATCATCTATCTATCTATCTATCTATCTATCTATCTATCTATCTAGGCCTATAGATTGAAGGTTGTTTCCCCAAATGCCCTTAGCACGGTTCATCCACAAGATCCTAGACAACTAAGAGTTCCCCCCCTTAAACAGTCTGAATCTCCCATTCTGAACAGTCATTGGTTTCCAGGAGTTCCTCTGGCAACTCAGTACCCAACTCAGAATGGCTAAGATCCAAAAGCCAAATAACAACAAATGCTGGTGAAAAAGTGGAGAAAGGGAAACTCTCATCCACTGCTGGTGGTGGTGCGAACTGGTAGAGCCACTGTGGAAATTGGTGTAGCAATTCCTCAAAAACCTAGAAATTGAGCTACTATTTGATCCAGCCATACCACTGTTGGGCATATTAACCTCCAAACTCTACACCCTACTGCAGAAATACCTGTTCATCCATGTTCATTGCTATCCTTATTATAATAATCAAGAACTGGAAACTTAGATGTCCATCTGACGAATTGATAATGAAAGTGTTGTACATATACCAAAATATTACTCAGCTTAAAAAAAATTACAAAATTTTCAGATAAATAGATGGAGCTGGAAACAATCATCCTAAGTGAGGTAATGTAGACCCAGAAAGACAAATGAATGTTGTATGCTCTTTCTGACAGCTGCATTCTAGCTTTGATACCCTACACAAGCATGTTTCACATTGAAAATCCAGAGAGGTTAAGAAATTAGTAAACAGCCAAGGATGAATGTGACATAGGCTTTCTGAGAGGGGAGGAAGACGGAAATGATTATAAAAGGGGGAGAGGAATAATAAGGGTTATAGGAGTGGGGAATGGATGGCTGGAGTGGGGGGTATAACTAATACCAAAGCCTTTAGAAAAAGACATTTGAAAATCTACCACTATAAAGCTGATTAAAGAAAATGCACATACATTATAAAAAGAGATTAAAAGGACTTACTTTATAACAGGGGATATTGACCCAACTAGACACCTCAAGTTTACAAAGTAAAAGCCCAATGCCAGGAATGGATTCTCTCTTTTGACCCTGCTGAACAGGCATCCCAGAGATCTTCAAACAATACTATTGACCCCATTCTCTGTTATCCACCAGATCTTCACAGAAACTACATACATGAACTGCAGAACAAGCAAGGAGAAATCAACCTGGTGCTGACTACAAAACTTCATCTCTACAGTCTAGCTTTCATAGTGCTGGAAGGTTCTATGCAAGGCACCTAGAGAGAAAATTCAGCATGCACCTTACAACTGGCCTTGACGATATCCCCACCAGTGTAAATGTGGCATGAACATTATAGAAGTAACCAACTACTTTTTAATTGGAACTAAGTTCTGTTTTATAGGATGGAGCCCATACCTGACATTGATACCAGTACCCAGGTTATGTGAGGGAGGGAGCAACACTGTCAAAAAGAAAATGCCATCACTGGATGGCCTCATAGCCATGCATATATGGGTAGTACTAATTAGATTTAATGGGTTGAAGAAGAAACAGAAGCAGCAGGAGGAAGAAGGGGAGGAGGAGGAGGAGGAGGAGGAGGAGGAGGAGGAGGAAGAAGAAGAGGAGGAGGAGGAGGAGAGAGGAAGAGGAAGAGAACAGGAGGAAGAGGAGAAGAGGAGGAAGAGGAGAGGAGGAGGAGGATAATGAGGATGAGGACAAAGAAGAGGGAATGAAATAGGAGGGTGAGGTGTTGGGGGAGATACAGATGGAGTTGAGTGCAAGAACACAAGATTATATATGATTGTTTATTGCCACATCCATGTATGAAATTTTCAAAAACTAAAAAAAAAAAAAAAATCACTAGAAAATTCACAAATTTAGGAGAATGATTGGCCATCTAGCCATAAAATGCTCCCAAAAGAAAGATGCAGACCTAACCACAGGAAACCTCCTTTGCTGCTGTCGCCAGCTTGGAGGAGTCAGCTTCACTCAAAAGAGCCATGTCACACATTAAATCCAAATAATGCTGCTAAATGACCAGTATGAACAGGCAGAACCATTACCATCCAATCTCTTGTCATCTTTAGATGAATTCTATGATATCCATATCTGGGGGAGTCAGTACTTTCAGATTCAAATCTGTAGCATCTTTGATAGAGCTAAGGATGTCAACTGTCACTCCTATACCAAGGCTTCTTTTCTGATTCCACATAGCGTCCCACAAACATTTCATGAACCATTGGTTTACCTGATTCAAAGGGACACATTTTTTTTCCAATAGGATCTGTTCAGTGTTACTGCCCTTGGGGTCACAGAAGGAATTTGTTCTTCTGGATCCAGACAGATTCACCAAATTCTATGTCTTTAATAGTGGTGGAAAATGAAAACTGCAGGTATTTCTCTACAATTTTGTAGGAACGCATGGACCATTTTACAAATACTAGCTCTTGGGCTGGAGAGATAGCCTAGCGGTTAGGAGCGCCGACGCTCTTGCAGAGGACCCGGGTTCGATCCCCAGCACCCACATAGCGGCCGAGAGCCGTCTGAAACTCCAATTCCAGGAGAACTCCAGTTCCAGGGGAATCCGACACCCTCTTCTGACCTCCGCGGCATTGCACGACACGGGTGCACAGACTTGCATGCAGACAGTACATTCATACACATACAGAAATAAATAAAAAAATTAATAAAAATAAAAAAAAAATACTAGCTCTTCACTAAAGGGTCAGTGTTCTGAGTTTTCTTGCATGTATCTGCTACCTTTTTTCTTCTTAAGGCATGAAAGTTCCAGGTTATATTCATTACTAAAATTATGTTAATTTGACTCTGGAAAGAAGTCATATTTGGGACTCAACTATAATTGAAATTATCTATTAGGGCAAAGGACAGAGCTTGGGATTTGTAAGCCTACATAACATGTCTCTGGACCTGCTGGGTACACATAAGAACCCACAAAGCTTGTATCAGCATGCAGGAGACCTGTGGGAGCTCATGGCAGACAAGGCCTCAGCCATGGGTCAGGTAGGAGAATAAGAACCTCCTGGGCTAGAGAGATGGCCTAGCGGTTAAGAGCGCCGACCGCTCTTACAGGGGACCTGGGTTTGATCCACAGCACCCACATGGCGGCCGAGAACCGTCTAAAACTCCAATTCAAGGAGAACACCAGTTCCAGGGGAATCTGACACCCTCTTCTGACCTCCGCGGCATTGCACGACACGGGTGCACAAACCTGCATGCAGACAGTACATTGATACACATACAGAAATAAATAAAATTAAAAAAAAAAAAGAACCCCAACAGTAACTAAGTAACTCTTGGCCTTTACTAGCTTGAGAGGAAGAGTAAATGTGGAGCTTTGAGGAAGATTTTGCCAGAAAACTCCTAAAGCTGATAAATACACTCAGGAAAGCTGCAGGCCATAAAATTAACATACAAAAATCAGTACTCTTCCTATAAACCAATAACAAACACACCGAGAAAGAAATCAGAGAAATGATCACATTCACTATCTTAATTTTTTCTTAGAATAAATCTAACTAATAGTAATATTGCAGCTCAATTATTTCTTAATCTAAAAATACCAAATAACTGAATCCTCTAATCTGTGATGCTTGAAATATTCATTAATAACAATCTAATTGAGTCTATATGGATTTAGGAATATCATATAAGGAGTTTATCATAAACGAAACCTTCTAGTATTTAATGTGGTTTAACCTATGAGAATCACTGAAAGAGTGTGCCTGCATTTGATGATGGATGCTCATTTGGCTATAAGAAAATTGCCAACAAATTCATCTGAATACTCTACAGCTGAATTTTGGCTTATAGGCTCTATACTCCAGAATGGAGGGAAGGTCTGCCTTGATTACCTAAAATTTTATCCAAATGAAATGTTATTCTATATATATGTGATTAATCTTAATGTAAAATTATTTTATAGCATCTAAAGTATATCAAATACCAGAAAATAACTTTTTCTGGCTGAATGTATATTATCTAAGTGTTATTATAGACTGCTGTTTACCTGGCACAAGCTATGAGAAGCAATTTTTAGCTAATGCAATATTGACTTACTAGGATTGAAAATTTCTTAAATTCATCATATAGAAAATGAAAAATTTCCTAAAGCCACATTTTTGAATCTTTAATTATCATGTAAAATCCAAGTTTCAAAACAAGAGTCAAATAATTATACTGACAATTTAAAGCTGTTTGAAATTAGAATTAATATGTTTACTTGCATAGGCAACAAATACTGGAAAGGAATAATAAATAAAAATATTCAAAGCAGAACAAAGGCAGACTTAAGTGACTAAAAAAATCATATAAAGTATAAATTTCTAAGAAAAATCTGAATATATTGGAAAGAAATGAAAAGGAACTTTCAAAATTAGAAGTTGAAAGAATGAATGGCAAAACAAGGTTAGAATTCACAAATAATTAAAGAAAGAAAATTATGATGAACACAAGTAAAAATTATCACATTTAACTAGCAATTATTAGGTACTCATGCATCTGGTATTGATTTTTGACTAAAAGAAAATCACAGATCTGACAAAGAAACAATGGGCACATATTGATATGTTTAGCCCTCTGAGATTTCTTCCATTGCTTTATATGTTGGTTACACTACCAATTAGGAAGCCATCTGTTTAGCAAAACTCTTAAAGTATTATTCTCTTGTGCACAGATTCTGTGTATAAGTGTTTTCTGCTAAGCACATCCCCTCTGACAGTTGCTAGTGGCTATACATCACCCTGGCTGCCAACCCCTTCAACTTATTATGCTTGTTCTTATAAACTCCTCAATCCCTCCCTCCCAATTAATGGGACAAAATGGCCAAATAAACAAGAAAGAAAAGACCTTTAAAAGCCAATAAAAGGACTTCATTTTGAATTATTGAAACTCTGAGTTGACACTTGCCTGTGACTGACAGTATGGATATCCTCTCCCCCACTTAGGTGCCCCCCCCCAGCAATGAAACCCTCCTCAACAATCTTTGAAAGTTCTCATACATTGACATTTAAAGTCATTTGGCCTTTGGCCTTGTGCCTTAAGAGGTCAGACGCATTGACCTTGGAGGAAAGATTAAATTAGCCATACCTACATTAAAGAATAGCAAAAGGAAATAAGAATGCAAAAAGATAAAGGAGAAAGGAAGCACATTAGGGGGTCAAATGAGGAAGTCATTAAAGAAATGAAACCTTAGATTGAATAATTGGTAAAATTTCCTGAAACAAGACAGCTTTTAGACTCTAAAGTACTGTCATCTTGTATGCAAAGTGACTGAGCAGCCACTAGGTCAGGTAACATTAGCTGGCCAGCCCCGTGATAAACACAGTTGGACTAACAACATAAATCAGATCAGGAAAATCCCCCTGGTGATAGTGCTCAGCTGTGTTTGTGGAACATCAAGTCAGTGTTATTTCTTTCCCACTCATGAAAGTACAAAAGATTCTAGGTACCCGTGCCAACAATTAATCTTCATTATCCCTTGGGTAGAAGCTTTGTTTTTATATTTCAGACTCAACAGACCCTGGCAGATCTGCTTTTGTCAGACTCTCCATATTGCTGGGCATTGTGGGTGTGAATAGTGAATGAATATTTTTGATAAAAACAAACTAGGAAAAAGTGAAAATAACCCCTGGATATTCTTGAGTTTCTCAACTGGAGAACTTTCCAATTTTTCTGAAAGCATGATTCAAAGGAAACTATGGTCATTCATAAATGTTTATTGCTCATTAGATAAGTTTCACTGCATCCCACCACACATAATGTTTTCCATTGTGTGCAAAATTTAATAAGATACAGGGTTGTTTGTTTTCATCTCCAAGCCCATTGAGGTGCCACTTTCCAGTTCTGTATTGAACACTAATGTGCTCTTAATAAGTGAGTCCAGATGGAGTGTGTATGTGAGGCAGAGCTGGGTGAGTTGTTGAGCTGTAGACCACAAACAGGGTTATACTACATCACTCCATAAGATGCCACATGGCCCAGGGTAATTTTCCATAGCAAAATCTAAATAACATTCATTTGCTAATAGTCTAAATATCATAATTGGAGCCTCTATCGAACTCTAATTACTGATAAATAGCAACTTTCATCATGACCTTCTCCCGTTTAAAGGAAATGATCATTATACCTAACTCAAGCTCTTGCAACCCCTTGATCATTCCACTAAACCATTTCTGAAAATGCCAAACACATTGCATTGTTTGGAATGGCTGTTCTAGCTGGGAACTGATTTGGGTCTTTCAAATCTCATGCCCTCAGAATCATTACCAGGCGAGAAGCAAAGTCCTGAGGAGTGGATGTCTCAGCAACCCCCGCCCCATACACACTAACCTTGCAACTAGCTACTGTGCTATGCTTAAGATTCTACTTTTTTTTAAGATTCTACTTTTTCTTTCTCTTCTAATGTATCTTATAGAAGTGTCATTGCCAACCAACCAAAACAATATTTAACCTGTTTAGAATCAACTGCATCCTGAACATGATCTATTGAATCTTTAAATAGATGTGTTTGCATATATCTACATGTCATCAAAATGAGTATAACTTATGAAACCTGGAATGAGCTGCCCACAGTATCATGTACTACAACTGTACTTCAATCCCTAACAGTCCATTACAAATTTCTATAAATAGGGGCTGGAGATATGGCTCAGCAGTACAAAGTACTGACTATTCTAGCAGAGGACCTGGATTCAATTTCTAGCACCCACATGGAAGCTAACAACTGTACTAATTCCAGTTCCAGAGGATCTCTCACTCTCTTCTGGCCTCCATAGGCACTGTATGACACAGGTACACTCACATACAGGCAGGCACAACACTCATCCACATAAAAACTAATTAAAAATTTTTAAATAAACTTCTATAAATAGTAATATGTCTACAATGAAGATCCAAATACCCACAAAAGGAATACATAATACCCTGTATCAGTAGAGAGCAAGCTGTAATAAGATCATCTGGGCACACAATAGTCATTTCATCTTGGAACACTAAAGAGCCATTGACTCATTCACTTAAAAAGTTAGCACTCACTGGATACTTGGTTTGTTCTAGGCCAAAAAAGCATTTAGAAGCAGAAAGATGAGTGTGGTTCCTGTATTTAGAGTGCAAGATTTATTGGGGAAGACAGATATGATGTAAAGCAATCAGACTAGGGACAGCAACATGACAGGAAAAGACAGACAATTGTGGAATCTCATGTGGGAAGGGAACAGTCACCTCTTCCATTCTGGACTTATGGGACAGGAGAAACATTTGCATCAAGAGACAAAACATGAGCTGAATCTTACATAAATCACCCTGAAACATGGTCTTGCAGATTCCATATGTTCTCATATGCATTCTATCAATAAAATAGTGCAATTAATCTCCATGACTCAAGGATATCAAGAATAATTCTTGTAGTTTTCCAGAAAAGCACCTTCCTAGATAGGACAGTGGTTTTACTATTAGAATAACCACAAAAAAATATTAGGGTAGCCACCAAAGCTGCTAACGATCAGCAGAAACACATCATGTTCCTAACCCGGGCTGTTGAAATGAAAACAATTCCATTTTATACCTTAATTTCCTCATCTGTGATATATGACCTTGGCATCTACAGTCCTCATTTGTTTAACAGATACCTTGTTTTTCCAAATCGGGGCTACTACTTTACCCATGGTCCCTGGGACAATAGACAGAATTCTATCTTCCCCACCTCCAAAGCAGTAAATGACACATATGGGTTCAAAATAAATGTTTCTTCACCATTTTGTTTAGTAATAACCAGACCTCTGTCCTTAGAAAATAGTTCATCATATTTACTGTCATGTTTTTGGCAGTGTTTCTGGGAAACTACTTTTCTTAGAAAAAATAACCACAAAGTAAAATACATTTCACAGTACAGATAATCTTCAAATGGAGCACAAGTGAAAAAATACCATATCTAGCACCTTCAAATTTTCTTCTAGCAGCTTCCATTAATATAGGCCATTTATTTTTCTTAAAGCCTGCTTTAAATATATTTCTTCTCATGTACATCACTTTGATAGCCTTTAAAAACAGACAAAAAGGACTGTGTTTTTCTTATGTTATGAAGGCTAACATGAACCTGAATGGGACAAGCATTAACTAATTTCAGATTAATAAATGCTATATTTTACTAGTGTTCTTTAGATGCACTTTTAGACTAAGGCAATCATTGAAACCCAGAAGCAGTGTTGCAAGCTGAATCTGTATTGGGAGATTTGTTGAAGAACTAGATATCAAAGAATTGTTGACTGATTACTGAAAAGAAAGACTACTCCCCATGGGGAAAAAAAAATGCATCACGTGAAAGAACAAAATGTACTCAGACTGCCCATTTGAAATAGGCTAGGAGCCCACTGTCTTCTCAGACAGTCACTGTGCTTTGTTGCACAAATGGAGCAAATAGCCTCCTGCACAGTGTAGAACGAGCCATACTCTCTCTCTCTGAGTATTTTGGTACCGTCCTGTGTGCTCCAGGACAGCAGCTGAGATTTGTGCTTTGTTGTGAATGCTTCAATGTTGCATGGGACTGTCCTGACAGACAGATGCTATTTTCCTGGCCTCAGCTGCACCTGGACTTGCCAGAATTTGGCACAGATGGGCTGGTTGACTGTTGGGGGAGGGGGGGCTAGAGGATATAGGCTGGGGAGGACTATTTTATTCCCTATGAAGGAACCGCCATCATCCATGTTTTGATGAAGACTATCCAGTGCCGACTTAGTGAAGGAGCACCCACAATCCTATGAGTAAACCCTCATCTGTTGCAGTGTAAGTACACCCAATAAACTCATTGGTTTCCCAGAGTGCATTTTGGTGTAATCATAATTCAGTTTGTAAGGGAGGACAGGGTGGACATGTTTACACCCCCACCAGAAGAACTTTTAGCAGCACTTGGTGTGTCAGAACTAGTGATGAAGTCAGCAGTCCCTCATATGACCAGTGCAGTGGTCCACCAGTAGAAACTCACTTTATTTTTATTTGACAACAGGTTCTGTCATTTTCTAAGACTACTGCTACTTATTTCAAGGACAAAAGCAGGTTGGATTTTCTTTGAAATAAGGTTTTCCTTAGTTGGAACGGCTCTCATTGTGCACAGAGTAGGAAATCCTCAATTTTCTTAGTGATCTTAAGCTCTCTAAGTTGTAGACTACTACATAAGATGCCAATGATAACATCTAGGATAGGCAAATGAAGACGTGTTAGTAAAATGCATCAAGAATAGACAGAAGGCATTGTGACAGAATGGCTGTTTTCACTAACTGTTTCTATACTATAGTGTCTAAAGTATCTTCTAACAAAGTAGATGGGACTCCATGTGAAGATCAGACCAGTCATGGAGTGATGAATGGCCAAATTTGTACAGACTTTCTCCAGTATATTGAAATTAAAAAATGTATTCCTACAAAGTACTTTCTTTTCATCATTAGCTATCATTTAACTTCGGCAAACGCTCTTGTTCTCACTCTGCCAATAAGACTTAGAAGAAAGGAAAGTAAGACTTTTCTCATGATGCTGCTGGAAAAGAATCTTTGGGCCTAGGTAGGTGACTAGTTTGTTTTCCCTAAGTTGTCAACACTGAGACAAGAACTTCAATCTAAGTCAGGTGGCAGGAGGCAAAAGGCAGTAAAGGAAAGGAAGTACACCAGAGTGGAAAGTTGAGCAGGTACTGGCTGTGACCACCCAGAATCCATCCAAGCAGAGAATTAGGAGAGGCCACTGAAAAACATTCAGGGTTATCCAAAGTGAAGAAGAAACTAGGGTACTGACCTTCAACTCCCATCAGACAAAACATTAGTGATAATAGTGGTAACATGACAAAGCTGGTTGGAGGGAGCCTCTATTGAGGAATTTTGTCCATTGGACTGGCCTGTGGCCATGTCTGTGAGGTATACTCTTGAGTGTTTAGTGATGAGGATGGCTCAGTTGACTGTGGATGGTGCTACCCCTGGCCAAGTTGTTCTGTACAGTATAAGCAGGCTAAGCAGGGGCCAGAGGAGCAAGCCAGTAAGTGGCATTTCTCCATGGCCTGTGATTCAGCTCTTGCCTCCAGGATCCTTCCCTGAGTTTCTACCTTGGGCTCCCTGAGGGATGAACTGTGACCCAGGAGATGTAAGCTAAATAAACCCTTCCTGCACAAGTTGGTATAGTCAGAGTGTTTTGTCATAGCAATTGAAAAACTAGAACAAAAATTGGTACCAGCATCATGGTGGCGAAGCATTGCTGTGACAGACTTGACCCAGGTGTTCTGGGGAGGATTGTGGAAGTGTTTGGAACTTTGGGCTAGAAAGGCTATTGAGTGGTTAGAGTTTGTTTTTGTGGTGCTTGGAACAGTTATGATAAAGGAATTGTAGACAATGGATGTCTGGGTTTTGAAACTTCAAAGAGAAGTGGAGACTATCAGGACTGTTTCTGTGATGTTTTGAATTGAGAATAGTCTGCTGGGCCTGAAATATCAGCTACAATTAAGAAGAGACCAGAACCTGAAGTGTTTTACTGGAACAATTGATGGTGGTGAGCTGGGGCTAAAAAAATCAACCGTAAGTAGCAAGAGAAGAACAACAATGTGATGAAATATTCTTGGAAGTATTTCCTCAGGGTTAGCACACACAAGCTGTGGTACAGAGGGAGCCTGAGCCTCCATCTCAAGGAGAAAGCAGGATTTGGTAATGTACAAGAGTCTCTGTGTGTTTCTGATGTTGAAAACTTGAAAGGGTCACAGAGACCAGCTGAGACATGGCACTGGGAGAGGCCAGTAAAGGCCACTGGTGAAAGTGCAGCCTCAGTTGCAATAAAGACTCCCAGGATTACAGGGGTAATGGAGAGACCGTGAGGCTTTGTAGCAGGAGAGGTCAGAAGAGCCAATCGATGAAGGGGCAGCCTCAGTTTCAGAGGAGGCCCTAGCTTTTTGAGGATCCCAAGACCAAGGGGTGACTTCCAAGAGCAGTAGCAGGCATGGAATGGAGCTGGCCTGGGCCTGTGAGATGAGCTGTGTGTGCTGTGGATGGCAGAACCAGAGAAACGGAACTGCCAAAACTTTTTGGAGCCCAGAAGATTGTAAGTGTCCAGCCTTGAGCAATTTTGCTGGACTTAGGTTTTGCTTAGGTGTGCCTGATTCTTCCCTTTGAAATAAGACAGTACTTTGTTTTGGATTTTACAGAAGCCCACAGTTAAGAAACTTTTAAAAGAGACTGAACTTTTAAGTGTTTTGATTTTTTAAAGACGTTGGGGCTTTTAAGGTTGTATTGTCTTATGTTGTGATATTAACATTACATCTTGGGGAGAATAAATGGAAAGATCGTCATCTGATCATGAAGCGTTTTGTTGTGTCAACTTGACAAGTGCTCAATTTTGATGGATAGCTTTAGTGTCAACTTGACACACCTGAGTTGAGGGAGCCCCAATTGGAGAAATCCATTGGGCTAACCTGTGGCCATGTCTGTGAAGTATTTTCTTGACTGTTGAGTGATGTGGGAGGGCCCAGCCCACTGTGGGTGGTACCACCCCTGGGCAGGTTGTTCGGTACTGTGTAAGAAAGCAGGCTGGGCATGGACCAGGGGGGCAAGCTAGTAAGAAGCATTCCTCCGTGGCCTGTGCCTCTGCTCCTGCTCTTCATGCTTATTAAGTGATGAACTGTGAACTTGGAGATATAAGACAAAAGAAACCTTTCCTCTCCAAGTTGATATTGATCAGAGTGTTTTGTCACAGCAATTGAAGAGAAGCTAGAAAAACTATTCAAAATTAATTATGTGAAAATAATTTTAGAAAAATATGAAATAATGTGATGATAAAACATAAAATTTTCAAAATTGAAGGAATTTTCAAGCATTTGCATCTAAAAACTCACCAGACCTGAGGAGAATAACAGGTGAAATAAATTAAAGCTTTAAAGAATGGAAAATTCCAAAATGTAAACCTTTCCAGAGTAGAGACTGACAAAACATTTCACATACAAAATACATTCAGATGCACCATGTATAAACGTTAATGTAAAATCCTAAATAAATTATATAAATCATAATCCTACAGAACACTTGAAATTTAATATAAGCCCTAGGATGTAGCTCAGTTGATCCCAGCACCACATAAACCAGATGTGGCTGAGTACAGCTGTAATCTTTGTATTTGGGAAGTCAGTCCAGAAGGAACAGAAGTTTAAGGATATGCTTGGTGACATAGCAAGTTTCAGCCCAGCCAAGACACAGGAGATCTTTCCCAATAAAATTAATTAATTAATATAAAACTAAACTAATTATTATAATTTACAAAATTGATATAAATTGAGCTTCTTCCAGAGTTATATGGATAATTCAATATTAGGATATCTATTAAGGTAATTTAACATATTAATAAGTCAAATGCCAAAAATATAAAGACATTTGATAAAACTCATCTTTCATTGGATTAAATGGGACATGACGAAACACTGGAAATGTTGCAAGTTAGCGTAATAAAGTTATGTAACCTCGCACCTTCTGAAAATATGAAGGAAGCAGTCTAAGTGCCTCTGAATCAAGGTTTCTCAAGTTCAATGGCATTTCAAGTCTTGACTACAGGGGACTTCCACCTCCTAAGCTGAAGTAAAATTTCAATGCTCAATGATTTTAACACACATAGAAATGTAATTTTTTCAAAACCTTCTATAGGAATTAGCATTTTTTATTTTTTTTTATCTTTTTTAAATAAACTCATTTAATTTTAGCTTTTCCTTCTATAATTTTTTTTATTTTCATTTTTTTATTGATGCTTTGTGTATTTCATACATCATTTTCCAATTCAGTTAAGGCATACTTCCCTTTCTCTTCCCCACACTGCACTCCACCCCATCCCAGATCAAGCTTTCTGCCATAACTGTCCTGCATCTTTCACTCATTTTTTTTCATTTTTTAACAATAAGTGATAATTTATGAGTACAAGCATCCTTCATGTAAATAAAATCAGTTTGCAAGCAGTTGTGCCCAAACCCACACAACCCATGGGTCCCACCATCCAGCGGGGGAGGGGGGGTTGTATGTTCAATCAAGTTGATCAAATGAGTGTCCAGACTATATTGCTGTAGTTTCACCATTCACCCCAATCGCAGCCCTTACATTCTACCATGCCCCCTCTTCCGCAGATGTTCCCTAGACTTAGAAAAGGGGCACAGGTGGATGAGAAGCAAAACAGTCTACTTTCTCTGTAGCTATTGTCTTGGACTCTGGTCAGTTCTGGCTGTTTCCTTTCATGGGCTGACAGTTTGTCCAGGATTAACCTCTCGATCCTACTAATAAAGCACAAGCAATTAGATATATAGGTATTTAAATAGTATTAATTGTTATGGTAGGTTATTTTGGTATAGACACAGATGTTTGGATGGTATGTTAATCCATGAATTACATTTTTGCCTTGATTCCACCCTATAGGTATGTATAATACAACTGCCTTCTGGAGACTCATGGGTCAAAAAACAAAAACCTAAAAAAAAGGGGGGGATACAAATAGATATGAAACCTTTTATCAAAAACCTTGCAATTCAAATCTTAAAACTAACTACAGGAAAAGATTTGTATGCTCCAACAGGTCAAAATGTCACCAACTTAACAGCTGAGAAAGAAAAGATACAGCTTTGCATTGAGTAGGATGTACCAGAAAGTGCCAACAGAAAGGTTGGCCCGTCTGAACATTGAAAGGAAGAAAAGCCTCAGATTGCTACAAACATCAAACCCCTCTGTGGATCCTACTTGGAACAACTATTTATAATGAGTCATAATGAAACTTACCTTCTAGGTGTCGCAAAGGTTTTAATACTAGAGACTCTCTTATCACCCCCCCAAAGAACAAGGAGAAATATGATGATGATGAGGTCATTCTCTGACTGTAAATTGGAGTCAACTGTTATAGAGGTAATCTCTTATAACTAATAGACATAGGAACTGTGAAAAGGATTATTCTCTATTCAGAACCAAATATAATACTAAAGTCTCCTTAAGCTATGCACTTAAGCAAGATATATTAATACAGGAGCTCTGACATCAGCAATGGATTATTCTACCAGGGAGATGTTGGCCAGGGGATCCAAGGCCCCACAAAAGGTAAAGGCTCCTTGCCTCTAAACTGGGATACCTGCAAGAAGAGAGGCGATAAGGCCCTGCTGCCGAAGACCTGACGTTAACATGGGAAAGATGTATTGAGACCACACATGCAAGTGTACAGATGGTCTCTGGAATACCAGAGAGTGTTACCAAAGGCCACTAAACCAATAAAGCAAATATGGGTCTCCTTGAGTCAAGCAAGTCTCCTCCGCCAGCACCAGCTACACCTCACCTGCCTGGAAATACTGTGCAGCAGAGGCAGCCATATGCCTGTATATCCCAAATCTAATCAGCTATCAGCTCTCTCCTTGGAGGAATAACCCATGGCTGATGCCACAAGCTTACATCCTCTAATGGTTAGGAGATGTTATAAGCCGTAGTAAGACCCTGTCATATTTTTTATTGTCTTTTTAAGAGCACAAGTTCACTGTTTCGGTCAGTTCTTTCATGCAGTCCTTTCTGTTGTTGTTGTTGTTGGTGGTGGTGTTGTTGTTTCCAATATGCATCACTCCCAACTGTTTGGACAAAAGCTCAAGGGGCCATGCACAAGAAATACTTACAACTAGGTAATTGGCACTAGCATCCACAGATGAGGGATACCATTTGTCGTTTGTTTTTCTGGGACTGTGTTACTTCACTCAGCATGATGAACTCTAGCTCCAGCCATTTTCCTGCAAAGCTCATGATGTCATCTTTCTTTACTGCTGCATAGAACTCCATTGTGTAGATGTACCACATTTCTCTATCCACTCATCAGTTGAGGGGCATTTGGGCTGGTTCCAGCTCCTTGCTATTGTGAAGAGAGCTGAAATAAACAAGGCTGTGCATGTATCTCTGTGGTGGGGTGAGTCTTGGGGGTACATACCTAGGAGGAATTAGCATTTATATAAAGCTCAAAATCCAGGATCTTCAAAAGTAGAAATATTTGGTTCATAAATATATTTAAAACTTTTTGCAATAAGAACATCTTAACTAAAATTAAACATACAGCATTAAAACAAGCTTAAAGAATAAAATATTACTCTCAATAAAAATCTCTTTTTTTCTTTAAATTTTTTTAATTAATTTTTCTTCTTTCTGTATGTGTATGAATGTACTGTCTGCATGCAAGTTTGTGCACCCGTGTCGTGCAATGCCGCGGAGGTCAGAAGAGGGTGTCGGATTCCCCTGGAACTGGAGTTCTCCTAGATGGCCTAGTGGTTAAGAGCGCCGACCGCTCTTACAGAGGACCCGGGTTCGATCCCCAGCACCCACATGGCAGCCGAGAATCGTCTGAAACTCCAATTCCAGGAGAACTCCAGTTCCAGGGGAATCTGACACCCTTTTCTGACCTCCACGGCATTGAACAACACGGGTGCACAGACCTACATGCAGACAGTACATTCATACACATATGGAAATAAATAAAATTAAAAAAAATCTCTTTTTTTCAAAACATAAAATTCTATGCAAATATGTAAGACACTGAACTATTATTTGAATAAGATGTAAGTAGAGTTCGTTCGTGCAGAACTGCAGAGCTTATTATATGATAAATATTTCTAATTATTTACACAATCTCAATATTTCTACATATCCTTAGACAATATTATAAACTGCTGAAAATTGTGTAGAAAGAATGTGATTAAAGATGAAGTTCCTCTTGTCTTTTTGGTTGTGAGCCTGAGCCTTTAATGACTGCTCCAGCTCTCCAGCCCAGAGTGGGAGGAAATCTTCACCAGTGATTCATCTGACAGAGCATTAACATCAAGAATATATAGACTACTCAAAAAACAAAGAAGTAAGAAAACAAATGACCAATTAAATATGGAATAAAGAGCTGAACAGAGACTTCACCAGTGAGGAAGGAAAGATGGCTGAGAAACACCTTAAAAAGTGTTCAACTTCATTAATAAGGAAATGCAAATTAAAACCAATCTCAGATATCAACTCACTCTGATAAGACTGGCTAAGATCAAGAACACAAAAAGACACCAAATGTTGGAGAGGTTGTGGGGAAAGGGGAACACTCATCCACTGCTGGTGGGAATGTAAACTTGTACAACCGTTATTGAAAGCAGTGTGGAGAACCCTTAAAAGACTCAAAATGGCCGGGCGTGGTGGCGCATGCCTTTAATCCTAGCACTTGGGAGGCAGAGGCAGGTGGATCTCTGTGCGTTCAAGGCCCACCTGGTCTACAAAGTGAGCTCCAGGCCAGCTGGGAGTAAAGGGAGACCCTGTCTCAAAAAGATAAAAACAAACAAAAAAAAAGACTCAAAATGAGCCTACCACCTGACCCAGCCATACCACTCCTGGGTATATACCCACAAGACTCATCCTACCACAAAGATACATGCACATCCATGTTTATTGCAGCTCTCTTCACAATAGTGAAGAGCGGGAACCAGCCCAAATGCCCCTCAACTGACAAGTGGATGACAAAGATGTGGTACATCTACACAATGGAGCACTACTCAGCAGTAAAGAAAGATGACACCATGAACTTTGCTGGTAAATGGATGGAACCCAAAGCCATTATGCTAAGTGAAGTAACACAGTCCCAGAGAAACAAGCAGCAAATGGTCTCCCTCATTTGTGGATGCTAACAACAAATCCCCAGATGAAAGGCAAACTGAACAACATTATTGTTATATTTCTGTTTATCTGAAAGCACGTATGTTGTTATAATGTAAATCTCTTAACAGTCTCTAGAATCGATCCAAAACTTACTTTCAGACTCTGTAATTACTGTATATGAGTGGAAAGTATGTATGCATATTTTAGAGCAATATAAAATTAAAGGAGGAAAATGTGAATTCCTAAACATAAAAAAAAGACCCAGAGAAAGATGCAGGATAGTTATGGCAGAGTGCATGATCTGGGGTGGGGTGGGGGGAAGAGAAAGCGGAATATGTCTAAACTGAACTGAGAAATTATGTCTGAAATACACAAAACATCAACAAAACCATTATTTAAAAAGATGAAGTTCCTAAACCGTTGGTAGAAATACAATTACTGTAATTTCCTTTGAACATAATTTCTTTTTAAATTTGAGTATAACCTTTAATCAAAACATGCTTGAATTTTTATCTAACACAACTTCCTTACTAGAAATAGATCCTATTAATAAAAAACTTCTACATTCTAACACTCTGGCACATCTACCTGTTCTTTACTTGTATTTTATTTTTATATAAGGTCTCATGATGTAGCCCTGGCTGCTCTGGAACTTGCTATATAGATAAGACTGGCCTAGAATTTGCAGAGTACCACCTGCTTCTGCCTCTCAAATGCTGAGATGCTGAGATTAAAGGTGTATACCACCATACCTGGCCTTCACTTGTATTTTGTTAGTATATTTGAAGAACTAAAGCAATGTAAAGGTCTTTCAATAGAAGACTAATTCAATTATAGTATAAACATACTATAAAATTTTATTATGAGGTTCTAAATATAAAGGCAGCTAAAACAAAGATTATACCAAGTACAATGGTTATTTTAAAAGAGACCAAAGAATGAGTGGGATAAATGTACACTTGTGTATAAATATGTATTCTGAAAGGCATAATTGGGAAAAGTCTTTTATGTTCATGAGTGTGTGTGGTTCCTTGGAATAGGATTGACTATCATCTTGGGAAAGAGTTGAACCTTGTACTGCTACACATGGCTTTACCACTAAAATTGTAAATTAATATTTATTTGTCTCACTACTATTACCAAATACATAAACTACTTTGTAAAATTTTAAGCTACATAACTGTCATAAACAAAATTTTAAAGGTCCTTGAAAGTTAAATTATATAAGCCACAGTAATTGGAACAAAAATAAAGGCACATCCTTCCAAAAGAATGTTTGTAGAAGAGTAGTTTTGGAAATGGTGTTAAAACAGAAACAGGTTGTGGGGGGCGGAGTTATCCTCCCAGCTGGTATAAAAGGTAGGGTTGTGCGAATTTTGAGATCTCAGACCTTCTGAGACCAGCTGAAGCACAGGAAGGTAGGGAGGAACTGGGTGCTTCAGCAAAGCTGATTGTTGATTGACTTAATATAGTTAATCCGTTAATCCAGTTGTCTTTGGCTTAATTGGCTTTTGTGGCTATGGGGGTGGTGTTATCCTCCCAGCTGGTATAAAAGGTAGGGTTAGGGGCTGGAGAGATGGCCTAGCGGTTAAGAGCGCCCACCGCTCTTACAGAGGACCCGGGTTCGATCCCCAGCACCCACATGGCGGCTGAGAACCGTCTGAAGCTCCAATTCCAGGAGAACTCCAGTTCCAGGGGAATCCGAGACCCTCTTCTGACCTCCGCGGCGTTGCACGACACGGGTGCACAGACTTGCATGCGGACAGTATCATTCATACACATACAGAAATAAATAAAAATTAACTAAAAAAAATTTTTTTTTTTAAAAAAAATCATTTTTTTTTTTTTTTTCTGAGATCTCCTGAGACCAGCTGAAGCGCAGGTACCAGGGCATGGGCTAAAGAGCACCCCCACAACCCTCCACCCCTCACCCCCCCACCCCCGCCAACTACGAAGGCATCTGAAGGAGGCAAGCAAAGCAAAACTTCAACAAAGTGAAGTAGCATTTAGGATTCACATTGGAATACAGGCAAGGAGAAGCCCATATGCCAGGAACACGAAGAAGAGACAACATGGGAAAGGGACAAGATAATCCTGCACCAAGCTCTACCAACCCAATGGAAGATTCCTACAGTGGGATCCCTCTGGGAAAGTTCCAGGAAACAGATATCAGAAACACAATTGGGAACATATTTAAAGAACTACAAGATTATAAACAGCAAATCAAAGAACTAAGAAAAGAGAATGAAGAACTCAAGAAGGACTTAGAGAGAGAGAACGACAAACTCCAGAAGGAGGTAGAAACACTGAAAAGATCCCATTTCGAAAAAGATAAGGAAATCAACCAGTGAAACAAAGAGCTACAGGAAGAGATTGAGAAGCTCCAAAAAGAAGTAGAAACACTAAAGAAATCAGAAGAGGAAATGAAAAAGGAAATCAAACACTCATCCAATCAAGAGGAAAGGAATGAAAAAAAGCCCAGAAAGCAGATGGAGGAGCAGAACAAAGATATCAGACCTGGAGGATAACACGAGAACAACTAAAACCTCAAGTAAAGATTATGAAAAATTTAAAATACACAAAGTAGAAAAAACCAGGAACTGTGGGACCTATGAAAAGATCAAACTCTGCATCATAGAATAGAGGAGGAGAAGAATCCATCACCAAGAGAAATGGTATTGATCAGATTTCAACAGAATAATAGATATATAACTTCCCCAAACTAAAAAACAAACAAACAAACAAAAAAAAACAAACCAATACAAATATAAGAAGCACATAGAACTCCAAACAGACAAGATCAGAAAAGAAATTCTCCACGCCATATCATAGTTAAAATGCTAGACACCCAAAACAAAGACAAAATCCTTAAAGCCACAAGAGAAAAACAACAAGTGACCTATAAGGGGAAAATTATCAGAATTACAACTGACTTCTCAATGCAAACTATGAAAGCAAGAAGAAACTGGAACAAAGCATTCCCAGTGTTAAAGGACAATAGATGCCAACCGGGGTTCCTATACCCAGCAAAAATGTCAATTATTAGTTGAAGAGAAGAGAAAAACTTTCCATGACATAAACAAATTGAAAGAATACATGTCTGGAAAACCACCCTTCAGAGAAATACTTGAAGCAATTCAAGCACAGAAGAAAGGAGCAACAACCATCCCCAGGCACTAGAAAGAGAAATCAATAAAAGCATAACTTCAGAAGTAGAAACCTAAACAACCGCAAAGTGGATAATAAGGCAAAAGGAAGCAACACAAATGTATCAGTCATAACCTTAAATTAATGGACTAAATTCCCGAATTCAAAAGACATAGACTGGGAGATTGGATAGGAAACAGAATCCATCAATATGCTGTCTACAAGAAACACATCTTACCTTCAAGGACAGGCTACCACCTAAAGTGAAGGATGGAAACAAATATTCCAAGCAAATGCATGAAAAAGAAGCAGGTATTGCTATTTTAATATCAGACCAAAATACTTCAAAGTAAAAGAAATCAGAAGAGACAAAGAGGCCATTACGTTTTTATCAAAGGAAAAATTCACTAAGGAGATTTCACAATTATGAATAACATATGCCCCAAACTCTGGTTCAAAAACTTTATAAAGACAATCCTCCAGAGAACAACAAGTTCACACACTAACCCCAGTATGCCTCAGAGTAGGGGATTTCAATACCCCACTGAGGTACTTTGGACAGGTCAACAGTACAAAGAATAAACAGAGAGACATCTGAACTGAACGATATGATACACCAAATGGACCTCACAGACATCTACCGAATATCCCACCCTGATACCAGAGAATATACTTTCTACTCAGCACCACATGGAATATTCTCCAAAATCGACCACATACTGGGACACAGACGAAACCTCCACATACAAAAAGATTGAAATAATTTCATGCATTCTATCAGAACACAGTGCAATAAAGCTCAATATCAAACACCAGGAGAAGCCAGAAGTATTCTTCTAACAAGAACACATGGAGACTAAACAACACACTTTCTTGAATAATGAAATGGGGTCAAGGAAGAGATAAAGAAAGAAATAAAAGCATCCTGGAAATGAATGACAAGGACAAACACAACAAACCTATGGGATGCCTTAAAAAAGCAGTCCTAAGAGGGAAGTTTATAGCCCTGGGTGCGTAACATTAGAAAAACAGAAAGAGGCACAGTGAATGATCTAACACTACAGCTAAAGCACTTGAGAGGCAACAAAGATGAACCCTAAACACAACAGACAGGAAGAAATAACAAAAAATCAGAGCAGAATTCAAATGAAATAGAAAACAGAAACAATACCAAACATCAAGAATCCAAACGTTGTTCTTTGAAAGAATAAACAACCAGAATACATCTACCCGTTAACCAAAGCAGAAGGAACAACTCCATCATATTGATGAATGATATCCACGACAAGGAAAAGATCCAGAAAAATCACACAGAATACTTCAAAAACCTATACTCTACCAAATTGAAAACCTAGAAAAATGGATAATATCTGAAATCCTGGGAATCACAAGCTCAACCAAGAAGAGATAGACAGCTTAACAGACCCAATATATATGAAGCAATTAAGATTAATAAGAAACCTCCCAACTAAAAAAATCCCAGGCCCAGATGGTTTCATGGCAGAATTCTATAAAACATCTCAAAAAGACATACAATCATTATTACTGAAATGTTTTAGAAGGATACAATCAGCGGGAATTCTCCCAAATTCCTTCTATGAAGCCAGCATCGCTCTATTACCAAACCAGGCAAAGATAAAACAAAAAAAAGGAGATTTAGACCCATCTCCCTAATGAACACAGATGGCAAACATTCTAAACAGGATACTGGCAAATCGCATACGACCCACATAAGAAGATCATCCATCATGACCAAGTTGGATTCATACCAGAGATACAGGATGGTTCAAACATAAACAAACAAAAACCATGATCAAAACACATAAATGGATGAAAGGACAAAAACCACACTCATCCAATTGAGTGGAAAAAGCCTTTGACAAAATCCAGCATCCCTCATGCTTAAGTCCTAGACAGAATTGGATTGGAGGGATCATTCCTCAATATAATCAAAGCCATATACAGGAAACCACAGCCAATATCCACTTAAATGGGGAAACGACAGAAACATTCCCTTTAAAGTTAGGAACTTGGCAAGGCTGCCCACTGTCACAAACCTCTCTTCAATATAGTGATTGAAAAACTTGCTAGAGCAATAAGGCAAGAAAAGGAAATTAAAGGAGTACTAATTGGAAAAGAGGAAGTCAAGCTATCCGTATTTGCTGATGATATAATTGTTTACTTAAGGGATGCTAAAAACTCCACCAGAAAATTCCTAGAAATGATTAATAGCTTCAGCAAAGTGGCAGGATACAAAATTAACCTAAAAAAATCCATGACCTTTCTTTACACCAAGAACAAGCAACTGGAGAAAGAATTCAAAGAGACCTTCCCACTCACAATAGCCTCAAAAACAATAAAATACCTAGGAACAAACCTAACCAAAGACACCAAAGATCTCTACAACAAAAATTTTAAACCTTTAAAGAAAGAAATTGAAGAAGACACCAGAAGATGAAAAAACCTTCCCCGCTCATGGATTGGGAAAATTAACATTGTAAAAATGTCCATTCTACCCAAACTCTTGTATAGATTTAATGCAATCTCAATCCAAATCCGCAAGAGTTTCTTCACAGGCTTGGGGGAAAAAAAGTCCTTAAATTCATTTGGAAAAACAAAAGACTCCGAATAGCCAAAACAACCCTGATTGAAAAGAGCTACACAGGGGGGATCTCTATACCAGACTTCAAACTATACTACAGGGCTGTAATCATAAAAACAGCCTGGTACTGGCACAAAAACAGACCTGTTGACCAATGGACAAAACTGAAGATCCAAATCTGAGCACATACAATTTCAGCCATCTCATATTTGACAAGGGGGCCAAGAAGACACAATGGAGAAAAGACAGCATCTTCAGTAAGTGGTGTTGGCAAAACTGGATCACCACTTGTAGAAGAATGAAATTAAAACCCTACCTCTCACACTGAACAAAAGTCAATTCCAGATCTATCAAAGACCTCAACCTGAAACGCCAAACTCTGAAGGCGATAGAAGAAAAAGTTGATAGCAGACTACAAGACATAGGTGTAGGAAAAGACTTCCTAGATCAGACAGCAGCTGCGCAAGAATTAAGGTTGACAATTGACAAATGGGACCTCATTAAACTCAAAAGCTTCTGTACATCAAAAGAAACAATCAAGGAAGTGAAGAGAAAACCCACAGAGTGGGAGAAAACCTTCACCGCAGATACATCTGACAAAGCATTGATTTCCAGAATATATAAACTACTCAAAAAACAAAGAAGAAAAAAACAAATGACCCACTTGATAGATGTAGCAAAGAGCTGAACAGAGACTTCACAAGTGAGGAATTAGAGGTGGCTGAGAAACACCTTAAGTGTTCAACATCACTAATCATTAAGGAAATGCAAATCAAAACCACTTTAAAAAATCATCTTACTCAAATAAGACTGGCTAGGATCAAGAAAACAAATGATACCAAGTGCTGGAGAGGTTGTGGGGAAAGGGTAACACTCATCCACTGCTGGTGGGAATGTAAACTTGTGCAGCCACTATGGAAAGCATTGTGGAGAACCCTTGGAAGACTTGGAATGAACTTGGCACCCGACCAAGCTATACTCCTCCTAGGTGTCTACCCTCAAGACTCACCCCACTGCAGAGATACATGCACAGTCATGTTTATTGCAGCTCTCTTCACAATAGCAAGGAGCTGGAACCAACCCAAATGCCCCTCAACTGATGAGTGGATAGAGAAAATGTGGTACATCTACACAATGGAGTTCTATGCAGCAGTAAAGAAGGATGATATCATAAGCTTTGCAGGAAAATGCCTAGAGCTAGAGGACATCATGCTGAGTGAAGTAACACAGTCCCAGAAAAACAAACGACAAATGGTATTCCTCATCTGTGGATGCTAGTGCCAATTACCTAGTTGTAAGTATTTCTTGTGCATGGCCTCTTCAGCTTTTGTCCAAAGCAGTTGGGAGTGATGCATATTGGAAACAACAGCAACAACAACAACAGAAAGGACTGAATCAAAGAACTGACTGAAACAGTGAACTTCTACTCAAAACAGTCCACTTTCATGTGGGGAATATTGAGAAAGACTGAGAAAGAGATGAAAAGCATGTTTGGCAGAATGCATGAGCTCTGGTGGGGTGGGGGGATGGGGGGACACACGGGTCTAGATTTGATTAAAAAATATATATATAAATAAATTTAAAAAAAGAAAAGGAAGAAAAAAACCAGAAACAGGTATAAGTTTATTTACACCATGGAGTTCTCAGCTATAAAGAAAGATGAAAACATTAAATTGGCAGGTAAATGGGTAGAACTAGAAACTTTGGAACTAGATTGTCTTTGGCTATCCAGGGTCTTTTGTGATTCCATAAACCTGTATATTCATGCTTGTTGCTGCTCTTTTCACAACAGCTAAGAAATGGAAACAACCTAAATGTCCCTCAGCTGAGTATTGACCAATGAAAATGTGGTACATTTACACAACGAAGTTCTACTCAACAGTAAAGAAAGACAAAATCATGAAATTTGCAGGTAAATGAATGGAACTAGAAGTTGTTATACTAAGTGAAGTAACACAGACTCAGACAAACAACTGACATATGTTCATTTATGGATCTTGGCACCAAATCCTTATATGAGTATATATCCTGATGTGACTGCAGAAGGCAGAAGCCAGGAAATGGAAAGGAACCATGGAGGTAAAGGGAAAGAAAGCCTGAGAGAAGGGGATAGGAAAAGGCAGGCAGGTGTCACACAGGGGAAAATGGGACAATTGTGGTATTAAACTGGGAAGAAAAGAGGGAAGGACATGCAAGGAGCCATGAGAGTAAAGAAGGGACTCAAGAGGAGTATAATAAAATGAATTATCAAGGGAAAAATGGGAGTACTTTAACTGTTTTAAAAAGGGAGAGAGAAAAGTGATAATGTTCATGTGAGGTGAAAAACGAGAGGGAAATGTGCTAGTTCAAAAGCCTACTGAAAAATATACATACAATATCTGTACATGAGTGCATGTGTATATTGAAGGTTATGTAATAAGAAACACAGTGCCAGACATCAGAACTCTCTCTTAGTGTTGTTAGGGTAGTCTAAGGGAATCCATAAATGACACAGGCCATTGCCCGAGCCCTTGATTACCTCCCAGAACTTGAAGGTAAGGACCTATTGCTGAAGACAGGACATAATTCTAAGACTGAATTTGGAGCAATGGAGCTGGAATAGACCTGTAAGCCTCCTCCCTAAAGACTAGTGCTCATAGTTTTGAATGAAACTATGCAAGCTGCTAAGGGAGATAATCAACTTTGGACCAACCCATTTTAAAGTCTAACAACCACCACAAATACTGGGACAGCAAACTGTATTGGTATCATAGTGGCCCTTTTATACAGGGGTAATCAACAGCTATCTTCTTGGACTTAAAGACCACTCAATAGGAAGAAACTCACATGAGGTCCTGTAAACATATCCAAAAATACTTAGGTGGAGAGGTCAGAGAGCTTAGAGAAAGCCCTATGCCTATCACATCCTTAGACAAACATAAGTTCTTATGGTATGTTAAATATGGGTCCTTACATTTACACACAAGTATACCAATCACCACTCATCAAAGATGTTTCTTTTTTGTAACAGAGGAAGACTACTGTACAATTCTACCACTGGTTACATGCAGAGAATAAGTATTTGTGAGATGCTCAGCCCTAAGTGATACATCTACAAAGGAACCTCTATACCTAAGGCTCATGGAATATAGCAGAACAGGGAAAAGAATACTGATCATCTCTCTACTCTCACCAGCGAAAATTCTTCATGCAACAGTGTATGAGTTATGCCTGCATGTGTGTTAAATGCACCAGTGTTGTGTAGTGTCTACAGAGGAGAGAAGAGGGTGTTGGATTCCCTGGAATTAGAGTTACAGGTGGTTGTTAGCATATGAGTGCTGGGATTAGAGCCTGAGTCTTCTCCAAGAACAGCCAGTGCTTGTAACCACTGAGCCATCTTTCCAGCCCCAGAAAAATTTATTAATAAAATAAAATGAGACAACTTTGACTACTTCTAAGTAATATGTTAATGGCTTCTAGTGCTGATTATCTTGGACAAAGGAAGGCCATTTGAATGAGTTCTGATGTTTTTGTTTTTTTTACTTCTTCCACATTGTTGTAAATATGTTTATTGATTTGTTGCCACCGGAGAAAAACACCAGTGTCTATCTAACAGCACTATAGCAGCAATCTTTGGACTCCAAAGGGTGTAGATGGAATGAATGGTGGTTCTAGAACTTTTCTTTCTTTGCTTGCTATTATCCCCTAAGTTTTGAAAATCAATACCTGAAGCAAAAGCTCAGAAAAAAAAGATGTGCTCATGAAGTTGTGAAATTAATATTATGAAAATGACTAATCTACCAAAAGCAATTTACAGATTCAATGCAATCCCAGTCAAAATCCCATTGCAACCTCTCCTCTGAAAGTTCATTCTACAGAAATGATCAAGTATATTTAGTCAAAAGTTTTGACTGTAGCAATGGGGATTCCTAAATATCACACACACACACACACACACACACACACACACACACAGAGAAAGAGAGAGAGAGAGAGAGAGAGAGAGAGAGAAACCAGAGAGAGACAGAGAGAGGCAAACAGAGACAGAGATAGTGACATAGAGAGACACAGAGAGAAAACCATGTTCAAGAATTATACTTTCAAATATTATGTAGCTATTAAAGCAAATGTGTTCATCATCAACTCCATTGACTTAAATGGTTACCATAATATGTACTTTAAGAAGTCAGTTATAAGATTATAATTCTTTTATAATTTATTTATTTATTTTTTATTTGTATGAGTGTACTGACTGCATGTAGGTTGGTGCACCCATGTCATGCAATGCCTTGGAGGTAAGAAGAGGGCGTCAGATTCCCCTGGAACTGGAGTTAAAGATGGTTCTTAGCCACCATGTGGGTGCTGGGAATCGAACCTAGGTCCTCTGCAAGAGCAGTCATTGTTCTTAACCTCTGAGCCATCTCTCCGGCCCCAGGATTATAATTCTTTTAATCAAAATCATAAATCTGGAAGGCAAAAAGAGAAAAGGATATACATATGTATGAATATTAATACCAATTTTATAGGAAAATAGATTGAAGAAAGTACACTAACTGTTAGATAATGCCTGTGAATAGGTTTGTTTGTTAATTTTTGTATTTAGTTATTTATTTTCTATGACTCATTGTTATCTTTACGCAGTAGTATAGACATTTGAAGCTGGTCAATTTTATCATATAGAAAAATTTTTAAAAAGGGTATTTTGAATGATTCTTCCTAGCAGTCGAGTCTCCTTGCTGACAGTTTTACTCTATCTGGCACATTTTCTGTTGTGTTTATTTCAAACTTTTATTATAATGAAGATCTCTAAACATTTATTTAATCTTTCTCAGTTGTTGCTGATTCAAACAGAAAGTTAGCACTTGGAAGTGTGAACACAGACACTGAAGGAGACACAGTTGGTGATCAT
Organism: Rhizomys pruinosus; assembly: GCA_009823505.1. NCBI lineage: Eukaryota > Metazoa > Chordata > Mammalia > Rodentia > Spalacidae > Rhizomys > Rhizomys pruinosus. The sequence goes on along the minus strand of VZQC01003434.1, from coordinate 4,512,755 downwards.
TTCTTGTATAGCTAGTGAGAGATACAATATGGATGACTGTCTTGTCCCATTTTAAATACAAGTAACTGGGACAGAAAGCATAAATGGCATCTCCCTGTTTAATAAAGGTGAGTTTCACGTTATTTATATCTATTTAGTTTAACAAGACAGTAAACTATACACACGATCCCTATCATCTGGGGTTTTTAAAACAATTTTGTCGTGCTTTAGAAAGCTAAAAGAAACTTCTATAAATCAAGAATGATGGGAAAACTTTCATATTGCCAATTATTTGTAAAATATATTTCTACAAGACACTATGGATCTGTGTTTCTTGGATGATTTTTAAAAACAAACTACAATATGTGTATATTAAAAATTGGTGGCTGTTACTTCTCCACTGTCTTCTTATTTTAACGTGATTCACGAAGTGTTCTGCATAAATGAAATGATTAGGTAAATGAGATGTCTGGTTCTGACTGCTCTAACAAACTGCCATGGATAAGGGATGGCATTCCAATCCTGCTTCAAGTTTTGTCACTTCTGTTGTTCTCTAACTTGGTGAAAGGTGACTGCTCTTGTGTGCCCATCTTATGTGCATCACATCCCCTCTTCAGTATTCAGGCCATCTATACATATAGTACCCCAGTGATGTATTAATGCAGCAATGACATGAACCAGAATTGGCAGGCCATCTACTCCAAACCATGGCTGTTCTGAAAGAAAAATTTCCATGGAAAATAAAAGGAAAGGAAGAAAAAAGATAATTATGCTCATTCATTTATAGTAGAAATTAGATTGAATATACTACAGGGCTCCAGAGAAAAACAGTGAAAAATGTTTGATATCTGAAATTATAATGGAAAATTAAGGTATAAGAGATGAGGACTGGGCTGGAGAGATGGCCTAGTGGTTAAGAGCGCGGCCGCTCTTACAGATGACCCAGGTTCGATCCCCAGCACCCACATGGTGGCCGAGAACCGTCTGAAACTCCAATTCCAGGAGATCTCCAGTTCCAGGGGAATCCAACACCCTCTTCTGACCTCCGCAGCATTGCACTACACGGGTGCACAAACCTGCATGCAGACAGTACATTCATACACATACGGAATAAATAAAATTTAAAAAAAGAGATGAGGACTTTAGATTCAACACGCAGCATCTGCCATCAAGCTTGTATTTCAGAAGCATAGTCACTTTTCGTTTCTCAGAAACAAACACCCAAGGGAAGTCATTTAAAAGGAAGAAAGACATATTTTGACTCAGAATTCCAAAGGTTCCAGTCCACAGTCACGTGGCCCCCATTGTGGTGGACATTTGGTAAGGTGTACACCATCATGGTGGAAAGTGCTTGACAGAACAGAGCTGGCCAGAGTAGTGCAGAGGGAGAGACAAGAAGGGAAACCGGTAAGACCCACCCTGCAAAGAGGCACTCAGTATCCTGCTTTCTCTAAGCATGACCTACTCCATAATGGCCTATTGAGGAAATTAGTGCCCCCATGACCCCTCCATAAACCTTTTGGGGTAACATTTCATATACAGAGAATGCATAAGGCTATTTAAAGAAAAAAACAGACATGAAAATGCTTATTCCTTCACAAAGGTAAAATAGATGCACCATTTTAAACATGCTATTTGTTTATCTTATGTGCTGTTAATCCCAGAGTCTGAAATAACATAAGATTTTATATACTTCAATAGAAATATATAAATATTTCAGATATACTAACCACAGCACAATAAAAGTTGAAGAATATGGAAACACAGGGAGACATAAGCATATTAATCACTAGAATCCTCATTGTAAAGATGCTACATGGTTCACAGAGCTGACCTGACTTTTACCAAATGCCTGAAGAATTCTCTTCAGTCTCTAAATCATTTCTGTTTGTCTTCCAAGTGCGAACAATAACAGCTAAGTATACTTCTTTTTAATGACTAGATACGTGTCCTGTTAGAATAATATTTAATGGATAGCTCCATTGTGAAGTCATCTATAGTCATTTCAGGACTACAAATACTTGCTCACTTGTAAACTGTTTCAATGCTTGGAAAATCTAACTAGTGTGTTAAAGCACTCTTTTCTTTCCATATATTACTTTAAGAAGATTAAGGAAGATGGAATCAATATAATTCAGTATGACTGAAGCTGTATTCATCTTCTGAATTGGTTTAGTTTCATTAGATTAAGTTCATAGTACTGAATCAACATGAGTTCCTAATCTTAACCCAATAAGCTTTATTACAAACTTAAGTCTTGTTTCAGTTTTCCATCTCAGTATCTTAAATGTAATAGTGTTATATTCATTTTCTCAACCTATTTTCTGGCATATTTCCTAGACACCACTAATATTCTTACCTAAAGAAATATATTTAAAATGTCTTTTTATTGCACATTATTGGTAAATTGTCTTAAATTGCAAAAAAGCATATGCTACTCACAAAGTATGAATATTTAACATGTCAAACATCCAAACATAATAATTTAATATACACAGACCAAAAATTCAAGGTCCCTGACCCAAAGATGATGCATTGTTTTGTTGTTAAAAATAATCCTTACTAGTATTATTTAATTGTAATTCTGTGAACATGTTCCCATCTGGTATATCAATATAATACTCTGGAATGGTAGCAGGTTGTGGGATAGGGATAGATGTTAGCAAAACCAAAGGAATGAACAGATTGCAGAATGTGTGGAGGACTGAATACAAGGTCCTTGGGAGGGGCTATTCACCAAGCCAAATGGGTCAGGCGCAGATGTAGAAATCAGGTGAAGGTGCCAGGAAGCCGGGAAATCAGGAGGGAGTAACTGCAAGCAGACTCAGGAGGAAAATAAATGTTTCTGGTGTGAAATGGCATATGGTTCACATCCCCGTGTTGGCTCATCTCCACGTTCCACAATTGTATCTGGGAAGGCACAGGAAGATTACAAAAGTCACAACATATAACTCTGAATTGACAATGAACCAGCATCTTTGAAGAATTTCCTTGAACTATACAGCTAAAAGAATAGGATTATAAATTATAATAGGTATTATAAGTATGTTCTTGCCAAATTAAAAAATAAATAATTCCTTTTCCTTTCTTGATATTTCCATGGATCAGAAACAGATTTGTGATCAAAAATAAAACAGACAACTATCTTTGTCCTTACTATGTAGAAACTATGTTCTGAGATTTTTCTTTGTTCCTGTAACTCAGTGACTCTTACTGCCATAATTACTTCTCTATCTACATCTATCAGAATACTACAATAGATTAATGCATCTTTCAAACTTCACCAGAAAATCTTCCTTATGCAACAGATGTTGATCAGCAAAGAAACATACAACTGGTTGATGTATAGAAAGTAAGAGACTGAAGACTGATTACCCTGAATTGGACTCCTTTATCAGAATTCTGCTTCCAAAGGCTCAGAGATCATTGGAGAAGAGGTAGCAGAACGATTTTAAGAATCAGAGGTTGTGCTGTCTACAAGGAAGGAAACAAGAAACGTCCAGAAAGCTTGGATGTTACTCATGAAATCACAGAAATGGTAAGAGCATGCACGGGTACCTTTAAGCTCAAGCCAGACAAAATCCCAGCATAGACATGAGTAAGAAACCCCAGCTCTACCGGAGGGAGTGACTGGAAAGCAGTGGCTGCAGAGAAGGGGAGAGTCAGTCTCCTTTAAGGGTGTGACTCTCTTGGTAGGTTTACCAGGCTCCAGTGGATGGATGGGCCTTACTATATATAACAGAGCACATGAAATCAGTGGGGCCAAGTAAGGAGAACTACAGATTTGGGAGAGGATCTAAATACAATCAAAATATGTGTCATTCACAAAAGAATCAATAAAAAGGAAAAAAGCAGTTACCTCAAGGGCTAAGTACTCGCTATTTAAACTTGAAGTTTGTATATTTTTTTATAAAGAGAAAAATAAAGTGTTCAAGAGATTATATGGTGTGCTGGATAGCTTTAGTGTCAACTTCACACACCTGAATTGAGGGAACCTCAATTGGGGAATTGGTTCTATTGGACTGGCCTGTGGCCAGATCTGTGGAGTATTGTTTTGATTATTGAGCAATGTGGGAGGGCCCACTGTGGGTGGTGTCACCCCTGGGCAGTTTGTTGTGTACACTATAAGAAAGCAGGGTGGGCATAGGTCAGGGGGCCAAGCCAGTAAGAAGCAGCATTCCTCCATGGCCTATGCCTCAGCTCCTGCCTCCAGGTTCCTGCCCTGAGTTCCTATGTTGGGCTCCCTGAGTGATGATCTGTGACCCAGGAGATGTGAACTGAATAAACCTTTCCTCCCCAAGTTGGTATTGGTCAGCTTGTTTTGTTACAGCAACCAAAGACAAACTAGAACAGAGATTGATACTGAGAGTAGGCTATTGCTGTGACAGACCTGACCTTGGGGTTTAGGGGGAAGATTGTGGAAGTGTTTGGAACTTTGGGCTGGAAAAGCCATTGAGTGATTAGAGTTTGTTGCTGTGGAACTTGGAACAGTTGTGCTGAAAGAGCTGTACATTATAGAGGCCTGGTGTGTGAAGCTTCAAAGGGAAGGAGGGATCATCATGACTGTTATAATATTTTTGAATTGAGAATCTATGGGTTCTGTTTGGCTGGGCTGAAGAATCAGCTGTAAGTAACAAGAGACCAGTATCACTGTGGTGAAATCTTTTGGGAAGAAGTTCTTCAGGGTCAGCACACAGAACTTGTGGTCCAGAGGAGGCCCAATCTCAAGCCAGAAGTGGGACTTGGTAATGTGTAAGAGTCTCCTATATGGTTTTGGTGTTGAAAGCGTGAAGGGGTCACAGAGGCCTGGCACTATGAGAGGCCAGGAAAGGCCATTGGTCAAGGTGTGGCCTTGGTTGCAGTGAAGACCCCAGGATTGCAGGGGTCATGAAGAGAAACCGAGGCTTTGCATCAGGAGAAGTCAGAAGCAACCTCAGTGTTAGTGGAGACTCCAGGTTTTTGGAGATGCCAGGACTGAGGGACGGCCACCAAGGGCAGCAGCTGGTGTGGAATGGAGCTGGCCTGTGTCTGTGAGAGGAGCTGTGTGTGCTGAAGATGGCAGAGTCGGAGAAGGGGAGCTTCTCAAACCCTTTGGAGCCCAGAAGATCATGAGTGAATCCCAGCCTTGAGCTACTTTGCTGGACTTGGGTTTTGCTTAGGTGTGCCTTATTCTTCCAGTTGAAGTAAGACAGGAGCCCACAGTTAAGAGACTTTTAAGTGTTTGGGCTTTTTAAGGACTGTGAGGCTTTTAAGGCTCTACTGTCTTATATTGTGATATTAATGTTAACATCATATATTGGGAACAAGAAATGGAGAAGTGATGGTTTAATTGATGTGTTTTGTGTGTCAAGTTGACAAGGGGTCAATTGTGCTGGATGGCTTTAGTGTCAACTTGACATACCTGGGTTGAGGGAGACTCAGTTGGGGAACTGGCTTCATTGGCCTGGCCTGTGGCCATGTCTGTGGAGTATTGTCTTGATTGTTGGGCAATGTGGGAGGGTCCAGCCCACTGTGAGTGGTGCCACCCCTGGGCAGGTTGTTGTGTATACTATAAGAAAGCAGGGTGGACATGGGTCGAGGGGGTGGTAAGCCAGTAAGAAGCATTCCTCCATGGCCTGTGCTTCAGTTCCTGCCTCCAGGTTCCTGCCCTGAGTTCCTACCTTGGGCTCCCTGAGTGATGAACTGTGACCCAGGAAATGTGAACTGAATAAACCCTTTCCTCCCCAAGTTGGTGTCGGTCAGAGTGTTTTGTCACAGCAATGGAAGACAAACTAGAACATATGGGAAAAAATAAAAAGCAACACATTTTAGCTTAAAAACAAAACAAAAAAGGGAAAGGAGTAAGGACTGTGCTTTGGTATTGATCGTCTGATCCAACACAACTTCCTATAAAATATGTTCCCTACAAATGTACTATAATGGAAGGAGAACAAATGAGAAATGATTAAGAGCAGTGAGAAATGATTAAGAACATTTTCTTAAAATCATTTCATATATTCAGGTGCTACAAAGTAGACAGTGAGGTACGGGAGACCCTAATTGAGACCAGAAGCACCTCAGCAGCCATTAGTTAATGGAGACCACTCTAAGAAGCATTTGGTATCTGCTTCATGCAAAAATCTGTCAGTGTGCCAGTACATGTCCAACCAATAAAAATTCAGATGTTAAGTTTAGGGTGAGAAGTAGTTTTTTTTATTTTATTTTATTTACTTTTTTATGTGTATGAATGTACTGTCTGCATGTAGGTTTGTGCACCCATATTGTGCAATGCCATGGAGGTCAGAAGAGGGTCTTGGATTCCCCTGGAACTTAGCCTCCATATGGGTGCTGGGGATTGAACCGGGGTCCTCTGCAAGAGCAGTCGGTGCTCTTAACCGATAGGCCATCTCTCCAGCTCCGAGAAGTAAGTTTTTCACTAGGTCTTTGACTATAGTCAAGTCCCAACAGTGAGGTGATGTCCCAGATAGTTTTGCAATTGTTGAGAATTTTCTAGTTCCCAGTGAGAATGATGACATTTCAGGCAAAGAATCCAATTCATCTACACAAATCTTTTCTTTGTTTCTTTTCATGAATATTAGTGTGTGGTATGCATTCTCACATGTGTGTGGGGGTACAAATGTGTATTTAGTGTGCATGAACACATGTGCATGTGGAATTTCAAGAATGATGCTGGGAATCTTTCTCTACCTTACTCACTGAGGCAAAGTCTCTCAGTTCAACACAGAGCTTGTGAATATTCTAGGGTGGCTATGCAGTTTGCTCTAGGCATCCTTCAATGCCTTCCTAAGCCTAGATGTGAAGGCAGGATGCCATCTCCTCCTGGCATTTACTTGTGGTCTGAGGATCTAAACTCTAGTTCTGATACCTGAACAGCAAGTGCTTTCACCACTGAGAAATCTCTCCTGCCCTGTACTATTCTTTCTGGCCACTGTTCTAAGGATGTAATCAAAGTAGCAGTTCTAAATGTTTTAATGAACTGTCTGATTAGCAAATAAATTAATATGTAATTTTCCTTGTACTTGAAATAATGACCTATAGGTGAAATATTTGAAGAGTGGGAGAGCAGCCTGGGAGCCCTAGTCCTGGGCAATCTCCTGAGTAGGATCGTTTTTCTCATTATGTTGTTTAAAACTGGACTGTAAAAGCAGTTTCACTTTATTATTTCATGTATTACCTGAATTTCTTTTTTATTGTATGTTTAAAGCCCATAACATATTGTTTTGAAATGTATACATTACATATATGTATGTTGTAAATATATGACAAAATCCTGTAGTTGAGCAAATGATCATATCTATCAACTACATATCTTTTGTTGTACCAAAACCTAAATTTAGTTTCTTAGCAAATTTACAGTTTTATAGTACACTACAGATGATGATAGTTCTATGATTTATATTAGACATTTAGGCTTCCTCATTCTACAACCATTGTGTTCCCTTTAACCAACATTTCCATATAACCCCTACCACTACCCAACCCTTGCTCTACTGTTTGCATGTATTTATTCAACCTTTTAAATGAGATTCTTTTTAGAGTCCATGTATCAGTGAATTCATGCCATGTTTAAAGCAATATAATATATGGATTTCAAAACTGTACTCCATAACAGCATTCTCAATGGATTAAATACCAACTTTGATAATATGTATGATACCTAGCTTTGCTTGTAGGCTTGACACCACCTCAGCTGAAGAATTTCTTTCATCAGATTGGCCTGTGGGGCACTTTCTAGATTGTTACTTGATATAGGAGGACTCAGCCCACTCTCGGTAGTACCATCCCAAGATAGGTGAGCCTGAACTATGCAAGAAATACAACTGAACATGAGCCTGGAATCAAACCAGTAAGCACTGCTCCTCCAAAGCCTCTGCTTCAGTTGCTGCCTTCAGGTTCATGCCTTGAGTTCCTCCTGCTCTGACTTTCCTTAGTGATAGACTGTGACCTGGAAGTATACGCCAAATAAATCTGTTCCTCTTCAAGCTGCTTTTGGTCACAATGTTTGATGACAGCAATAGAAAAGCAAACTAGAACAATACGTGAAACAATATTTATATGGATGCAACACTTTAATATGATTCCTATAAAGCCAGGTAATCTAAATTTTCTTTTTCTCTTAATATTTCCTAACTGTTCCTCAAAAACACTTTTGTGTTGGGGCTGGAAAGATGTCTCAGAGGTTGAGGACACTGGTTGATCTTGCAGAGGACCTGGGTTCAATTCCCAGCACTCAAATGACAGCTACCAACCAACCATAAGTCCAGTTCCAAGGGATCTGACATCCTCTTCTGACTTCATGGGCATTGCACAACACAGGTGCACCTACATACATGCAGGCAATACAGTCATACACATAATATAAAAATAATAAATAAAATAGTTTAAAAACAAGTGTTTTTGAGCTCACTTTCCTCTGTATTAACTTCTCCCCACCACCTTCAATTCTTGATACATAAAGGATTTTTTGGTTGCTAAAATATGTTGACTTATTTCTTAATGTTCTTGGTCCTTATTCCGCTTACTCAGTTTCCTTGCTTATCTGACCCTACGGCATACCTTCTTGGGCTATTTCAGGTGAGTTTTCTTGACAAGTCTTTGGTCCATCCACTAGCTCTGATTTTACTCTATTAACCCTCCTGTCTTAATTTGCCCTGTGGATACACAAACTCAGAAAATCATTCTTCGTCTCCATTCATATCATGTGACAATTGACTGATTTCAGTTGACTGATTTCAGGAAGGTAAATCTACAAAAAATTAAATTTTATACCCTTTTCTGTTTTTAATTTCATATATTTTCTTTGATTTCCACATAGAGAAACTTGTTATCAGTAAAAATCCAGGCAAGGCAGTAGTGGCAGTACTGAGTCATATTTGGGGGTAGATAAAAAATATAAACAGATATTTTAAAAGGTAGAAAAAGTCTGCCAGAAGTGCAAGGAGACAAGGAATCCTAGGAAGTCATAGACTAGCTACCAAGAACTGCTCTGGCGTTAAGTATCTAAAGCTAATTGATTTTGAGAATTTAAGATACTTGTTTTTCAAGTAAGAAAACATTTTATTGGTGCATATTCTTAAAAATCATCACACATTTCAGCTCTTTGTGTTGACCAGGTTTTCAGTGGGGGAGTCTGGGGTGCTGATGACCAGCACATCTGGAGAAGCTACACTGAGAAGATGATCTGTTAACTGCTGGTCATGCAAACTCACTGTAGATTTTACATCATTACTTTTTGTAGCTTTTCTCTTTCCTCAATAGTAGATGTGCCTCAAATAAACAGTAGGTGTGAAAGGCAAAACAAGGCTCTGATTTTTGATTCTTCAGGCCATCCCAAAATAGAATGTTTAGGCCGAAGGTCATACACACTGAATTTCAGAGTTTGTGCATGTTTAATTTACTGTTCTGTCTTGATACTGAACTGATGTTTTTGTTTGTTTAATGTGAGTGGTCTTTCTAATCCCATTAAGTGGAAACAAAGTTTACAAATGTAAATCCATTTTACTTTGATTTAGTACTTTTGCAAGACCAGGATTTACAAATCAATGCCTGAACTTTGACAGCAAAAGTAGTTTCAAAAGTTGTTTTTCTCCCACCTTCAAGAAGAAAGGACCAAGGCTTTTCTACAGATTCCTTTTTTTCTGCTGTAAAGATAAACACTGGTGGTGAGGAAGCTTGAGAGGATCAGAGTCTTAGCAAAGCTCTTTTGTCCAGAAGTAAATGCTGAGCCTAAAAGGCTGAGTCTTGCAAATGGAAAACAACCTAGGGGTTGTTCTGTATTGTTAAAAACAATCCTCATTCTGTGAAAGAAAATGTTAACTGGATAGAGCTATGGGGTGCTGAAGGTGAAGCCCTGGGCCCAAGGTCAGGAGACCCAGGGCAATTCTAACCCCTTTGAGACAGATTTCTCACTAAAGTAAATAATAGTATTCTTGGTGGTTAGTAATATCTAGAATGTGTTAGCAACTTTTTGTTTCTATCTTTAAGCACCCCATATATCACATGAATTTCTTTTTTTAATTTTTTTTATTAATTTTATTTATTTATGTATGTGTATGAATGTACTGTCTGCATGCAAGTTTGAACCCGGGTCCTCTGTAAGAGCGGTCGGCAGTCTTAACCACTAGGCCATCTCTCCAGCCCCAATCACATGAATTTCTAAGAGAATTTAGTCATATTTGAATGAAAATGGTTGCCATATTTTCTGGGAAAATTGATGTAAAAGTAACTGAAAATTGAAATTAAGTTATTATTCTCAGTGGAAGTACCCTTGGCTTCCATTCTCAAAAATGAATGTGATTGTGTGTGTGTATGTGTGTGTGTGTGTGTGTGTGTGTGTGTGTGTGTGTATCTAGGTAGGTATGTATGTTCAGTGTATATGCACATGCGCATATCATGCTAGAGGTCAATACTGGTTTTTAGTGTCTTTCTCAATTGTTCTTCACCTCAGTTATTTGAAACAGGCTCTCTCTCTCTCTGAATCTGGAGCTCACTGATTTGCCTCAGTTGACTGGCCAACAAGGTCTAGGGACTCCCCATCTCCTGCCCAACAGTGAGATTAGTCACACACCAACAAGCCCAGATTTTATATTGGTGCTGTAATAAACTCAGGTCCTCAAGCCTGAAAAAGTATATAAACCACTAAACCAGTTCCTCAGATTTCTAATTTATCTTTCTAATGCTACTACTGATGAGGGCTTTAGAAAGACAATTTCATTTTTGAACAGAAGTGAGATAATTTGTTCATAAATCATGTCTTGCTAAACTGGCCAAGAAAATAACTTTGTTCCTAGGCTTTTAACATCAACACGGAACTCCCAGCCATCATTTTTATTAATTATTGTGCACATACAGGCCAAGGCAGGCCTGCATTTTGTTCGGGTGGCCAGTGGATTTGAAAGAAATCCCCATGTGGACCACCAATCTGGGTAGCTGATGTTGTGAGTGGACATAGGCTGAAGATAGGCCTACAGCCATCAGCCTGAAATTCCTATCCAGAGTTCAGCAGTCTCTAGGCAGGTGAGAAGTCATGGCCAAGAGTGGGAAACGTGTCTCATTGTCCCAGGCTAAGGGCCTGAGTTGGAAGTACCCCCAGGCCAGGCTACAGGAAGTGGCTGGCTGGTCTCTGTGCTGAGAGGGCAGCTCCCTATAGCAGCTGCTGGCAGATATTGCGTCCCCCTTCCCTTAGCAGGGCTGCATGGTCCCTGTTCGGCATAAAAAGAAAGCTTCCTGGGGCTGGAGAGATGGCCTAGCGGTTAAGAGCACCGACTGCTCTTGCAGAGGACCCGGGTACGATCCCCAGGACCCACATGGCGGCTGAGAACCGTCTGAAACTCCAATTCCAGAACTCCAGTTCCAGGGGAATCTGACGCCCTCTTCTGACCTACGCGGCATTGCACGACACGGGTGCACAGACCTGCATGCAGACAGTACATTCATAAACATAGAGAAAAATAAATAAAAAACAATTTAAAAAATTAGCTTCCTACATCTGGCTTCCAAAAAAGAAAAGTCTTATCATAAATATCAAACATAGTACACTACAATTAAAATCTAATTTTAATGAGAAGTCTGGATGCCAAGTCTAAGCTCCATATTACAAAGGCAGGAGACCTTGAAGATTTTGTACAAGGGGAAAGTAAGAATATTTTTCATGTGGTAAGAATGTGAAATGTACTGAAGGCAGAAAGTAAATCATAGTAGAATATTACCTAACTGGATTCCAATAGATCATGCTCCTCCATATACATGATATACATGTTCTGGCTTATTCTATGATAAAAACTGTGGAAAATGGAACAAATAAGCCTACCACAGTTTGATTAAAAATAGTAGAAAAATGCTAGATTCACAGGTCAAAAATGAAAGATAATTATACCTTGTCTGGCAGGTAGGTATTACAGTATGCAAGGCCTGAACAGGGTAAGATTATTGATGTCTTCTTTCCACTGAAGGCAGTACCTTCCAACATTGTAGAAGCTAGCCAGCCAGGAAGAATTCTCCTAGTCAGTTTGAGATTAACTTTCCTACGTCTTGTAACCAAAGTGTGCTATGTCTTTGGCAATAGAGTCTTACCATGTAGTGACAGTGTAAAACCAAAATCCATGTTGTTTTGGAGACTCTGAGCTTCCCTTACCAATAACATGTAAGGAAGTATCCTGTGCTTGGCTCTGTGATGTTTTTAATAGCCCATGTCCTCTGTGAGGGGCACTGACATTGTCCTCTCATGCAGAGTACCTCTATTTGAATCCTTAGTGGATTTTTAATTGTGTTTTTTGTATACGTGTATTGTTTACTAACTAGGGGATTTCCATAAGGACCTTTTATACAATCTTCATTTGGTTCCAAATACTAGTAGACAGAGGACTATCATGGCTGTGCTAGCTGCACACATCTCATTTCTCACAGGGAAACTGGAAGAGGCAATTGCTGCTTCATATATAGCAGTCGATTCTACTGGAGAGGAAATACAGGCTTACAGAACCCAAATATTTTATCTAAATATTTATCTTTTCTCCTTGCCTCCTCTCACTTCCAGGCTTCACTTTTCATCCATACTATGCTTTGGCCAAGTGATAGCTAAACTAAAATATTGGAATCAAACTAAGATAGAATTTTGGTATATAATTTATTTAACATATTTACATGCTTACTATTTTCTTAAATAATGAGAAGAAGTACAAAATAATAGAAAATCTTAACATAGAAAGCTTTTGAGATAGCCTTTTATAAATTATAAAAATAAACATCATATTCTCACCTATCTATATATATATTCAGCCATATAATAAATTGTGTGAGAAGAACTGATCCAAGTATCAGGTACATAATCCCACAGTAAAATTTTGGATAGGATACATTTAGAACAAAGTTTTAATCTAGGAATGATATTATTACCCTTAAACAGTATTTTCAAGTTCTTATAAATATTTACAATTATTTCCAAGTTCATATAAGTTCCCTTCACAAATTATGTGCATACTAAATTCAATTTTAAAGTCCAATCCACACTGAAATACATTTTCTTTACTTTGTGCAGAATTGTCTTTCAATAAAAAATGTCTATCTCCTCAATTACCTAAGAAAAGACAACTCACAAAGTTTAAAGTCACTTGAATTTGTTTTTAAGCGATTCCAGGCAATACATGCAGCAAACACAGAAAGTTTTAGTTTTAAAACATAAACGTCCAAAATATTTGTAAATGACTGAATATAAGAGGTTGTGGAAAGTATGTGGCCACCTTAATTATAGGTGTAAATGCCACAAATGTTATAATAACACCTTTTCCATTACTTTGTATTTATTTCTGGAGAACCAAAAAACTTTACAAAAGCTAAACTCCAAATCTCTTTAGTGCAGTGCTCTATCACCTCAGCATTATTTATAGTTTTCTAAAAACATCGTGGTAAGTCAGTGCCAACCTTAAGGCAGGAGAGGCATGTCTTGATTCCAGGCCACGTTTTAAAATGCAAAGTGTGAATCTCTGGCCTTTTTCCCCTTCCTGTCACTGCTGCTTGTAACACAACAAGGAAAATCTTTTAAGTGATATTCTTGCTTTGCTTTCTTTCCATTTTTTTTAACCTTTTTAATATATCCTTAGGAGAATTATCATTAGGAATCTTTTTGTCTACCACTCCGTGTTATTTTGCACAGCAGATTTCTGTCTGTTGACAATGTTCTGGAAACTACCTACACATTGTTGCTTGATGTGGTCAGACCGCTGTGGTGAACTTAAGACCACTATTATAGCTTGCTCAGTGTTTACATTTTGTGCAACCAGCTTTCATATTAGTAGTTGTTCTGGAAGATGTGTGCCAGACGTGTTATTATGGTAGGGAAACAGTTGAGGAAAGCCTACATGATGCAACCCTGGGACAGAGTAGTCATCTTTTGCCTTCTATTGAATAAATATGTTCTCATTACAATCATGTCTTTCTCCACATCAACTCTGTGGCATAAAGAGTGTCCTCCTACCTCAGGTAGACAAAAGCAATTGTACACTTATTCCTTAGAAACTTGACTTTTTAAAGATTTATTTTTATTACTTCTAATTTACATGTTTGTGTGTGTGTGTATGTGTGTGTGTGTGTGTGTGTGTGTGGGTGTGTGCATGTAAGATTGGTTGCTGGCAAAAACAAGAAGCATCAGATCCTTACCCACAGACTCCCACAGAGCTGGAGTTACAGGTGCTCGAGAGCCACCCAACATGTGCTGGGACTGAACTCTGGCTCAAGCAAGAGCCATACATGCTTTTAACTGTTAAGCTATCTTTATAGCCACAGAGAGTTGACTTTTTTCCCACTGGCTTATGAAAATGTTTAGCCTGAAGGTTCAATTATATGATTCTTAGGTTGATTATTATTTGACTTTCGATAATTTATTCATTTTCAAGATATTGTATGTCAACAATGGTACTGTGATCAGACCTCAGACAGTTCTTCTATTAAAGTCTTTTACTCTATTTGAGCAATGGTATTTCAGGAAGACTCAAGAAGCTATGAGGAAAATAAGGAAATTCTTATCTGGAACTCATTAAATACAATCACTCATTCTCAATTCTCCCTTGCCCAAAAGTTTGTTCTTTACTCCCTGTGGATAACATTTTTACAGAGAATTCTGTTCTGATGAAGAGTTAGTACATGGCAGATAGACTGGAAAGGGCACAGGGCTAAACATAACATTTGTTTATGCAGTCGCTGAGGTGTGGATACCATTCGTTTTTATTCATTCATTCCTTGGTTTGAAAAAATAAACTCCCAGGGACTTTTCTATATGCTGCAGAAACAGAATTCACTCACAGAATCCTCAGGAACTTATAATGTCTATGTTCCTTGTTATTAATTTTTAATTTTTAAAATTTTTTATATTTATATTTTGATTTTATGCATATGAGTGTGTTGCCTGCACGTAAGTGCACTCCTGTGTCCAGTTCCCCTGGAGACCTGAAGATGGCTTTGGATCCCCTGTGATTGGAGTTATGGATGGCTGTTAGCTGCCATATGAGTATTGGGAATTGAACCCAGCTTCTCTGCAAGAGCAGCTGGTGCACTTAACTCCTGAGTCATTTCTCCAGCACCTCTTTTATTAATTAAAAAAAAATTTGTATTGAGTTTTTGTACATTTCATCAAAATAGATAGATCATCAAATTCAAATCCCTACTCCAATCCCCACCCCTAGCCCCTAGCATTCTGTCATATTTATATTTGAAAAAAAAACTTTCTTTATTCTTCTTAGTGTGTGTGTGTGTGTGTGTGTGTGTGTCTGTGTCTGTGTGTGCCTGTGTGTGTCTGTGTCTGTAAGCACACACTCCACAGTGTTCATGGGGAGGTCAGAGGACAACTTTGTGGAATCCAGTCTCTTCTACTACTTGATGTGGGTTCCAGGGATTGAATCAGGCCATCAGGCTTGCACAGCCAACAACTCTACCTGCAGAGCCATCTTGCTGACTGTAAGGTCACTTTTAGTTCTCAGATTCAGACTATGACCTACAGGAGGAGGGACAGTATAATCCCTTGAAGTCTGACTAGAATGCTGGTACTTACTATAAAGATGAATGAAAACGATTACAAGACAAAACTTAGCTGAAAACTGCATTGTACTATTAATATCAAGAAAGTATCAGTACCCTGTGATTTTTAAAGGCAGACTAAGGTAGAGGTGGTGACAGATTCTATCAGTGAGATTCCTTGGTGTATAATTTAGCAGAGATTGATGTATCAGAGTTACATTTGCAAGAGGAAAAATATGTTTTTCTTTGGAAAGCCATGTTATTTTTGTAACATTCGAAAGGTATGTGCACATGAGGAAATGACTCAGGATTTTACTTTCCATCACATTTGTAATGGATAATAAGATTGTGTCATACATATTCATTTCATATTCATATCATGCTCTTTGTTCATCAATGTATTACAAAAAAACATGAAGCAAAACTTGGTATGTCTCTTCAATTCAATCAGTGTGCCACTTCTGATAGTCACTGATGAAGTTTAGAAATGAAATCAATACTATCATACCCATTGCTTAGTGAGTCATCAGATTACAAAGGCAGCATCTTTTTGAATCTTTGTTACCTAATTTGGGTCAACCAAACAGATTGATAGTAGAACCACTTAGTTAATGGGGCCAAGCACTTTGTATGCTTTTCTGGAACATTTATGGTCTCTGAGCACACTGCTGAGCGGCAAACTTCCACCAGCCCCCTCGGAGATGTTGTCCCAACGCCCAGATTGAACTGAGCTCCAGGGAGAAGCTATGCAGATCCAGAGCCAGCAACCACATTGGCTGACAGCTCTCCCCACGTCTCCAGGATGTGGGAAGACAAGTGGAGAGGACAGCTCCTAGAGGACCTCGTACTCTCCTTCCTGAAAATGTCCTGGGGCAGGCATCATCAATGACCTTCACTCTCATCCCAGGCCAGCAGAGCGGGTTTTCACAGTAGTTTATATTTAAACCTGAGGATCATAAAAACCACAAATAATGTGTTCTTCAGATAAAAATCAGCATTGATGAAATTCAATTTAAGAAAATTTAATAAGATTGTGTATGCTTTTTATAAATATGTTTTTAGGCTTGAATATGGTACAAATCATATTTATTTATTTATTTATTTATTTATTTATTTATTTATTTATTTTTCAGTTAGAATCATACCATGTAGTTCTAGCTGTCTTGGGGCTTACCATGTAGACTGGGCTGGTGTGGAACTTACAGAGATCTGTCAGCCTCTGCTTCTGGAGTGCTAGGATTAAAGGTGTGTACCACCGTGCATGGCCAGATTATTTTTAAAGGAAGAACTCTATCTCCACAGCCCATAGAATAAAGGGTCCAAGAACCCATGACATTCTGTACCTTAAGAAAATATCCAGAAGGTACAAATCACCAAGGTAAAATAGATGTGTTAGTCCCCCCAAAGTAAAAAATTATTTGAGATTAAGATACAAATGACAAAACAGCTCCATAGTTACCACAGCAAAACTCCAATATGAATGTCTGTATAAATGATTGGAAAACAATCTCATGAATGTGTTTTTAACCAAATTCTGAAAGAAGTTATAAATTTTGAAGTTGCCTAATTTAAAGTTGGTATGTGTCACAAGGTTTACAAGTGATTATTGCTCAATCTACTTTTCTGGCAACACAGGAATATACATAATTTATGATAACACAATTACATAGTAATTATGACATATTGAAGCATAATTTTTACTGAGATCAGCAAGAAAAAAAATCATTAGATTCTTAATTTGGAGGAAATGATCACTCACCCACATCCAAATTATAGTGAAGTAAAATATTGTCAGGCCTAGACCCAGATGTTGATTTCTTTGTGTGTAAAGATTGATAACTGTGGATTTTGGATGTGGAAAGAAAGTCCATGAATCTTTAGTTTAATGATGTAGTAATGAAGAATTCATCATTTGAATCTTTTTGCTGAACTAGCCACTTAAATGACCCATGAGATGGAAATGAAGTGGTAGAGACAGGCTTCTCAATTCCCCTAGAGTGTCTTCATCCAGTGCAGCAAATGCAGGGTCCTGGATTTTGACATAGGCATTTCCTAAAGTCATGAGGGAAATGTGATTGTTTTTTTTTTTTCCTAGCAAACTGTGTTTCCAGAAAGACTCAAAATTAAATACCCACCTTAAAGTAGCAAAGAACTAGGTATGGTGGAATATGATTCCATTCCTGGCTTTTGCAAGGCTGAGGTGGGACTGCCACAAGTTCAAGGGAAACCTGCATTGAAGAGTAAGACTATATCTCAAAAATAAAAGATAAACAAAAAAATAGGGCAGTAAGAAGAGAAGGATATTTGGGGTTCCTGCTCTCTCATCATTTTACTGAGCTAAAATCTGGTGGCCAATTGTTCTGGGCCTTAACCATAAAATCAACTGCTAATACTAATGAGATTAGGAGTTTTCATATTTTAAAGAACACAGAATTTGGAATGACTAGATGTGCAAGAATATTATTAAATACTTAAATAACATTTGGAAAGTACTAAGTTTTCTTGTTTGAAGTTTTCTCATTTAAGTAGGGACAATAAGAGTTTCTAATTCAAAATACATTCTGTATAAAAATATATAAAACTAGTCATTTATATAATATAATTGTAATAGTATTTAAAATAGTTGGTGATATATAGGAGAATTCTGGGTTAAGATGTTAGAAAGAGGAATAAATTAATGAATGACCTGAGTTTCCAATGAATGCCACCTATAAAGCATTTCTTTCATCAGTTTAACATCAAGAAAAATATCAAATATGACAAGAAATATATGTCTTTATTCATTTCACTAATGAGAATTCTGTAATTGTCTTATTTTCATGTTTGCTCTGTGTTCTCAGACTCTGTGAGTCAAGGTCAATCATATCAATTATGTCTTTCATAATAAATTCTTGGTTAAAAAAAGTCTGGTGGCCCAACCACAGGTAAGTAGTGTCATTGCCACATCAAATAAAGGAGGAAGAAGAGCTGGAAGGAAAACTACCAGAACTTCTATCAAATATTAACTTTGTGAGTGATAGTTCTGAATAACCTGGAGCAGATTCTCTATTCTGGGCCACTTTTTCACAAGTACCAAGTATCATAAAGGACCAGATATTCTGGTATCAGAAACTCATCAATACGTTTCTTTGTAAACTTGTAAGTTTCTTTGAACATGCCAATAGAAATGTACACAGAAAGTACAAATATGTTTGAAAACTGTTTGCTGTTCATTATGTTAGCCACGTTATACTTAGTGCATCTATGGACTTACATACCTCATCTTAGTGAATGATTAGTGAATGCACTAATGCTGGGCAGTAAAGTAAATATGGAAGAGGTCCAGAGAATCACAGCTAGTAAGACAGAGCCACATGATCTGAAACCACTCCATCTCTTTCTTACTTCTACATCCCTATGGTGCTATTCCTTTGAGTTCTTCTATATTACAATCCAAGTTAGGTGATACATTCCAATAGGATTTGTTCTCTAATAGATGAAATTAGGTTCTAGCAGCTGGAAATGGCTCGGTGATTAACAGCAATTATACTGCTCTTATATAGGATCTGAGTTTTGTACCAACACCCCTTTTGGGTGATATAGTCTCCTGGAACTCTAGCTGCAGTTCCCCACATAGACACACAGACACACAGACACAGATATAGACACATGACATACACATACACAGAGACACAGATACACAGAGACACAGACACACACAGACACATAGTCATATACAGACACACAAAAGCACACACACACACACACACACACACACACACACACACACACGTTTTCAGGTTTTGAATCTAGAAGAAAGGTCCTGAGAAATAGCTAAGTTTGTAGAGTTCTTTGTAACACAAGCATGAGGACCTGGGTTTAGTCCCCAGTACCCATATAAAAATGATGATGGCAAGTCTTCTACCCCAGTGTGGGTAGATGGAGATAGGAGGATTCCTGTAACATACTGGCCATTGGCAAATCCCAATTCGTGAGCTCCAAGCCAATAAGCGACCCTATCTCAAGCCCAAACTAATAGCAGAAAAAAATAGCAAGCTGATAGGGACCTAGTTTACTAGTAGGACTTATATTAAAACAGCAACAACAAATAAAAGAAGTCTGGATGCGCTTAAGAAAAGGAAAGAGATGCTTAATTAGTGAGAATTGCTGCCTATAATTTAAAGGATTATTATGTTAGAGCAAGAAATGACTGCCTTGTGTGTCACCTCAGGGCATGCACAAGTAAGTAAGCGACAGAGAAGTAGAAGTCTGCTTCAATTCAGGAAGAACTTTCTAGGCTTAATTTTCTCAACAATGCAAGAGGCTGCCTTAAATTCATAGAGAATGGAAGGTAGATGAAAGGTAACAACACAATTCTAGCCTTGTTCCTTAATTTTACAGATGTGGAAATTGAGGTTGAGCAAGATGAAGGGCTTTGGGAAAGGTGATGAAAGCCGACTTCGGATTCAGCCTGCTAACTTGCTCTTTGGTACAACCTAATGTTATTTCACTACTTCATGCCACCTCCAAAGCAATAAACATGTCATGATTTTCCTTTATTCAGAAAAAGTTTAATAACTAATCAAAAGCATCCCACTTAGAGGGTTTTAAAGAAAAGAAAAAGAGAAGATGATAGCACTTAACAGAACTTGTCGAAAGACTAATTTTAGAGTGCAGACAGCAAGCTCAGAGATTGGCAGCTAACTATTGCTGAAAAAGAAATGCAAAACCAAATAAAATTGATGGTTGTTCTGTGTGCTGCTGTTGGCACTTGCGCTACGAATTGGAATGAGCTTAGAAACCCAGGTCTAACAGTGAGACTCTGGAAGTCACAGGGGTAGGAGAGGAAAATGAAGGGGAAAAGGAGAAAGACTAGAGAAAGCAGGGTAAGAAACTGTATTACCATATGCCACAGGATCCGCTTTGGAAAACAGAATTGTTACATCTAGGCAGGCTTTATATTAAAATATAGAGGTGTTTGAAGGTTAGGGGCTAAGATAAATATCCTTCCACTTGACCTATAGACCAAAAAATTTTACTGATATAGTAAAAGTAGCAAATACCAGTGTAATACATACATTCCTGATCCATTGTTTGGGAATAAAAGCAATTCTAGTCACTCAAAGCTTTTTGTACAATGTTCTCTTTTCATCATTAAATCTTTTCAGGAAGAAATATTCAAATAAAGCTATTGTTCTTAGTTGAAAGAATAATGTAAATTCCAACCACTTTTGTAGATTTGTTTTCCATTTATGAATACAGGCTTCAACTTGATTAGCAAACTATATTGCCTTAAATTAAATTTCTAATAAATATACTTGAGTGTGAATTCAAGGAAAAGTATTTCACAAAACTAAGTAGAAAATTTAATATCCCAAACTCTAGTGTTTTTTTAAAATACTGACACATTTTGAAAGTTAAGTATTGCCAAGGATTTTTTTCAACATAATTATTTCTAACCACACTTCCTACAAAAACTGCATTTCAAGGCAATCTTCTCTCCCATACCTAAGTTAATACTGACATCTTGTGGTCAGTTTTTACTTTGAAAGCACACACACATATATATGTATGTGTGTGTGTGTGCACGTGTAGGTGTGTAAGTAAAGATGCTTTTTATTTTATTGCAAATGTATCCAACTTCTCCTTACATTTCCAAATATTTTATTATTTTATTTATATTATGCAAATATAACATTGTTAAATTCAGTAAGCAAAACTATTAAGTCTTGTCATATTGTTACCCTGTTTACTAGATATAACAGGAATTTCATATCCTATCTGCGACTTTCTTTCCCCAAGTGAATAATCCCCAACCAAAATATCAGACAAAGTCAACCTAAGGCAGTCTCCAGACAATCTGATCAGTATGCTTCAGAACTGTCAAGGTCAACATGAAAAAGAAAAATCCGGGGAATTATCACAGATGACAAATATGACAATTAAGAACAATGTGAGGTCTTGCAGGGGATCCTAAGACAGAAGAGGGGCTTCGTGGAAAATATAGTTACATAAGGAATGGAATTTGGTTAATAAAGATGTTCCGATGTCAGCGTCTTCATTGTCACATTTGCTGCATATGAATGTAAAATAATAAGAATGGCAAACTTGGCTGAGTGGTACACAGAAACAGACATCAGTTATCTTCATAATCTCTCTGTAATGTTCAGGACTATTTTGAAAATGGTTTAATGTGTTTGAGTGTATTGCCTGCATGCATGTAAGTGCAGCGTGTTGTGCAACGCCTGTGGCGTCAGAGAAGGCATCAGATTCCCCTGGAACTGGAGTTACAGACAGTTTATAGCCGCCATGAGGATGCTGGGAATCAAACCCAGGTCCTCTGCATGAGCAGTCGATGCTCTTAACCACTCAGCTATCTTTCCAGCCCCTATTTTGAATTTTTTTTAAATTAGAAATATACTTGTGAATTATAAAATATTATAAGTGGTTATGGGGTTTCCAAAATAAGAAAAAGTAGAACCAAAAGGCAAAGATTTTACAGATTTTGAATGTCTGAGACCATATGCAATAAACTTCCATTGCTATAAAACTGCAATTAACAAGAATGTAATTTCTCTAAACTTTAGTAATTAACCCAAGATGGCCACACACATGGATTCCTCTCCTTGAATCTTTCCAACTGAAAACAAGACAACTTCCTCTGGACTTGGAAGTATGATGGGAGTGGCTCCTGTTACTTCTGATGGACACACCTCATCTCTCTTCCACCTCCTTCTTTCCCTTCCTCTTTCTTCTCATCTTCTTTTTTTCCTTCTCTACTACTTCTACCTCTATTTCTACCCCTTTGCCTTCTCCTTCCCACCTAAGAATTTTATATGTATTTTATGGAGTTTTGTGCAATACGTATAATAAATGTTAAGCAAATTTAGACCTGCACCTCACCTGTTCCGACCCAAACACTCACTCGCCGATTTCATGCATTCTGTCATATATGTTAAGTCCTATCCAGTCTAGCATTTATACCCGTATGTTCCTTGGTGCAAGTTTATCTACTGGAGTCTAGCTAGTCTATCTAGAGTCACTCCCTTAAAGAGTATCTACTCTCCCTCACTCAGCAGTGATCAGCTGCCAATAGTCCTCAGCCAAGATTGGGGTCCCCTTCCCGTTTCCCCAGTTCTATGCTGTGGTTTTTTAACTATTATTATTTTTTATGTGTATAAGTGTACTGTCTGCATGTAGGTTTGTGCACCCGTGTCATCCAATGCTGCAGAGGTCAGATTCCCTTGGAACTGGAGTTAAGGACGATTCTTAGCCGCCATGTGGGTGCTGGGAATTGAACTCGGGTCCTCTGCAAGAGCAGTCAGTGCTCTTAACCTCTGAGCCATCTCTCCAGCCCCACTATGCTGTGGTTTTTGTCTGAGTCAGCATGGGTCTTGTGTGTGTTGTCACCATTGCTCCATATTCATAAGAACAAGTTCCCGAAGGCCTGAAACCCTGTTTCCTTATGTTCATGCAGCAACACTGACTCTTCCAATCTTTCTGCCCATCTTCTGCAATGGTCGCTGAGCCATGATGGATGGGTGAGGAATCCTATCCAGGGACAAACATTCTGCAGTTACTTATTCTCTAACACTTCTACTATAGATGTGTCACTTACAGCTGAGTATCTCTCAGATACATATTCTTTTTGTGCGACCAGCTGTATAACTCTGTGATCATCTCCATCTATTGCAAAAAGAAGCTTCTTGAGTGGTGTATGGTATACTTGTCTGTTAATATAAGGATACATGTTTAAGATACAGTAAGAAATTTCATTTTTTTAGAGTTATGACAAGAGTTAGGGATTTCTCTAGGAGCTAGGATCTCTCTAGTTATGTGTATTTAGCTATACACATAATGACACCCATGATTTCACTCAAATTGAAAGGGCTTTAAGTCCAATTTTATAGCTATTGATTACCCCCTAGATAAAAAGTGCCACTACTGTACTAGTAGACATAGTTTGCTGTGTCATTTTAATTTGAAGTCTATTTTGTCAGATATTAGAACTGCAGCAACTTCTTGCTTCTTAGTGCCATTTTCTTGGAATATTTTTATCCATACTTTCACCCCCAGGTATTTCTTATCTTTGATGATGAGATGAGATTCTTGAAGACAACAAGAATATGGAATTTCTTTTTTATTTTTTATTTTTATTTTATTTTAATTTTTTTGGTCTTTTTGAGACAGGGTCTCCCTGTAGCCACAGCTGTCCTGGAACTCACTCTGTAGACCAGGCTGGCCTTGAACTCACAAAGATCCGCCTGCCTCTGCCTCCCCAGTGCTAGGATTAAAGGCGTGCGCCACCACGCCCGGCTGGACTTTCTTTTTTAATCCATCCCACTAGCCTGTGTCTTTAGACTGGAGAATTGAGGCCATTGATATTTAGAGTTATTGTTGAAAGATACATATTGGTTGCTGCCATTTTAATGTGTTTGTGTTCTTAGTCCTATTTTTTTAATTTTATTTATTTCTGTATGTGTATGAACTGTACTGTCTGCATGCAGGTTTGTGCACCTGTGTCTTGCAATGCCGCGGAGGTCAGAAGACGGTGTCGGATTCCCCTGGAACTGGAGTTCTCTCCTGGAATTGGAGTTTCAGACGGTTCTCGGCCGCCATGTGGGTGCTGGGGATAGAACCCGGGTCCTCTGCAAGAGCAGTCGGTGCTCTTAACCACTAGGCTATCTCTCCAGCCCCTTAGTCCTATTTTTGTTTCCTTAATGATACCTTCGTTTTCTTTCTGTGATTTATTGGGTGCAGTCATGCCTATCTTCTGTCCTTAATATTACTTTGAGTATTCTCTATAGGGCTGGTTTGGTGGTCATGAATTCTTTCAACCTACTTGTGTCTTGTAAAATTTTCTGCTCCCTGCTCCTATGAGTTTTTCTGGGTGAATTGTTCTGGGTTGGCATCTATTGTCATTTAGAACTAGGAATCCTCCGTCCAAGCTCTTCTGGCTTTCATAGTTTACATTGAAAACTTGGCTGTTATTCTGATGGGTTTTCCTTTATATGTAACATTGTTTCAATCTGGCAGCTTTCATTACTTTGTTTGTTCTGTACATTTAGTGTTTCATTCTCTCTTCATTCTATACATATAATGTTTTTTACTCTGGTATGGTTTAGGTAATTTCTGTTCTGGTCCTGACTATATCCTTCTTGTATATGTATGAGTATGTCTTTCCTGACATTTTCTTCAAGCCTGTTGAAAATCCAGTCAATACCATTGACCTGAGATCCTTCTTCTTGAAGGCCTATGATGTGTAGAGTTGGTCTTTTCATGATGTCCCACACTTCTTACATATTCCTTTACTGTGTTGTTTTTTAAAATTTTTCATAGTCTTTGCTTGAGTAGTCTAGTTCTTCAACTTTCTTGTCCACTCTTGATATTCTATTTTCCATTTTGTTTATTCTGGTTGGGAGGCTTTCTCTTGTCATTTCAAATTGAGTTATTGAGCTTTTCAAATTCATATTCATTTCAACTTGGGTTTTCTTCCATATCTCTATTGCTTTTGTTATATCACTTTTCAAGTCCTGAATTGTTTTCGCTACCTTATTCAGCCACATAATTGTATTTTTTTAGTAACAAAGACAGATTTATGACTATATTATTTGAATTCTTATTTGTTTATGTGTTCTTTTGATCTTGTTTATGATTGTCCCTTTAAATTCTGTGTTCTGGGGTTGCTTCGGGTGATTCTCATTGTAGTACATTTCTGTAGGAATGGTGGATTTGTTTCAAGTCATATTCTCTTGAGTTTTCATGTTATTTTTCTTTTGTGTTGTTGTTTGGACATAGAGATATCTTTTATTAGTTCTGTGTCCAATAGAAAATTCTATTCTGCCTTTTATTAGTTGAAGTTCGATGCTGTTTATATTATTGATGTAGTTTGGTTGATTTTTGCTCAGGTATGAAAAGTTAGTTGGCGTGTGCTTCAGGTTCTCTCAGGATAGTAGCTTAGGCCAGTCCATGGTAGGCAGATCAGGAAAGGAGCCAAGGACAAGGGGTGTAGGGACAGGCTAGGGAGAGTCTAGCAAATTAAGCAGGGTAGGTGTGGTCTCTGAAGCTGAAGAATGCAGCTAGTCTGAGTGCAGGGGATCAGGACAGAGTGGGGAGGGTCGGGTTAGGAGGGTAGTCCAAGATCTGAGGTGGGAAAAGCAGGAGAGGGCCTTGACTCAGAGCTAGAGGAGGGACAGAGTTCAAGAAGAAAGTGGAGTTACTCGTGGTACAGGGGAGCCAAGGTGTAGTGGCTGGGATCTGCCTTGCTAGAGTAGTATGCAGGTCTGTGGCAAAGATCAGGAGGCCAGGGACAGAGTGGGAGTGGGGACAGCCTTGAGTAGGTCTGACAAACTGAGCTGGAGGATAATGCTAGCCTGGGTCAGGAGCCTAGTCCAGAGAACTGAGGCAGAAAAGCAGGAGTAGGCTAGAAAAGGGGACAGAGTGAGAGAAGAGAGTGGAACTGCTCAGGGTGCAGGGGAATCAAGTCACTCTGGTGGGGTCTGCCTTACCAGAGTAGTAGGTAGGGCTGTGGCAGCAGATCGGGGGATGGGGCAGGACAGTGGTGGGGACAGCCTTTGGAGTTCTAACAAACTAGGGAGAGTATGTGTAGGTCTTGTACTGTTAGTATGGTTGTAGGGGATTCTGACACAGTGGACAAGGGCTGTATTAGGGCAGTCCAGAGATCTGAGATGGAAAGAGCAGGAGCCTTGCCAGGCCCCAGGTTAGAAGGGGCACAGAGTGTGTGGAGAGAATGGAGCTGCTCAGGGTGCAGGGGAATCAAGGCACAGTCCCCAGCCAGGGACTTCTGCACTTGATTATCTACCTACCTACTGCCTTCATTTTTTCCCCATTTTTATTCCATTTTATTATATTCTGTCTTCAAATGTAACTATCAGAAAACTATTTTAAGATCTACTCATATAAAAAAGTAACCACCAGCATCATTTGTTTCATTTCCTGATTTAGCAGCTTGAGAGTTTATAGTGCATGAAATATCACTCATTTGATGATTATTTCTCCTTGGACCAGTGTGTATGCTTTATGAAGTAGGATTATTTCTCCTTGGACCAATGTATATGCTTTATGAAGTAGGATTATTTCTCCTTGGACCAGTGTATATGCTTTATGAAGTAGTTTTGAACTGTTTGCTCACAGTTGATCGCCCAGTATCTTCATTAAGCACAAAATAGGCACTTGATTATATCTGTTCAATGAAG
Source organism: Rhizomys pruinosus (assembly GCA_009823505.1). Lineage (NCBI taxonomy): Eukaryota > Metazoa > Chordata > Mammalia > Rodentia > Spalacidae > Rhizomys > Rhizomys pruinosus. The sequence continues at coordinate 4,486,074 of VZQC01003434.1, read as the reverse complement.
CTAAAAACCATCTCTCCTAGAACTTGTCAATTATGCCAGTCCTGTGAACTGAATGCACAGAGGAACACTTGGTTTGTCTTCCATATGGCAACCCACATAATATAGCCTTGGATTCCCATTTCTCTCCTGTCTGCCCAGGCTCTACACAATGTTCACTGGGTGTTCCCCATCTGTTCCAACTCCCTTATTTGCTGTCTTCTGTGCACTGGGATGTTGAGCCCTATGGTTTTATTGTTCTGTGACTCCTTTCTGAGTGGCTCCTAGTGGGCTCTCGCCAATAGTAAGAGAAAGAAAAGTTAGGATATTTCCTCTCTCTGTTCTGTAGGTTTTGAATCTGAATTTCCCATAACAACAGATTCCATCAGATGGAACCTTTCCAGGTTCAAGTTGCTCTGGACTCAGGTAATGCTGATCTTTCCTTTGCCCCTTCAGACTTAGAGGTAGGTCTGCCTGTCTGTGGCCTCTTATTGACTGTTTACGCATTCCATTCTTGCTGTCTTAAATATGGTCACATGTCTATAAATAGCCACTTAATTAGAATCTGTTCATTTGTTCCACATGAGATTTTTTTTTCAAAGCCATCCTCAGAACGACATTCTAGGGTAGTGTTTCTTAGACTAACATGCCAAGGAATGACCCAGAGGACTTTTCAGAATATAGACAGCTAGACACCACCCCTTTAGATTCTGATTTAGAAAATCTGAGTTAAGGCTCCAGAATTTGCATTTTGAGCTGGCCTCCAAGTATTGTTGACACTGCCTGTCTTTGTACTACAAAGAGAGTAGCTCTGGCCTAAGGTTTGTTCTTTCTTGACTCTTGAATGTTGACTTTCTTTCTCTCTCTTTCTTTCTTTCTCTTTCTTTCTTTCTTTCTTTCTTTCTTTCTTTCTTTCTTTCTTTCTTTCTTTCTTTCTCTTTCTTTCTTTCTCTTTCTTTCTCTTTCTTTCTTTCTTTCTTTCTTTCTTTCTTTCTTTCTTTCTTTCTTTCTTTCTTTCTTTCTTTCTTTCTGACTGGGTCTCCCTGTAGCCCCAATTGGCCTGGAACTCACTTTGTTGACCAGGCTGGCTTTGAACTCACAGTGATCTGCCTACCTCTGCCTCCCCGGTGCTGGGATTAAAGGTGTGCACCACCACACCAGGTGAACACTGAGTTTCTAAATGAATGTTGAAATGGCAAAAAATGGGAGCAGTAAACAGTGTCTACACCCCATTATGTTAATACTACTTGAAGGCATCTTACTCTTTCTGATCTTTCAGTGCTACTAGAGAGGCAAAAATTACAACAGGTCAAAATTATTGGACAAGCATGATGCCTGTCACCCTCACAAGCACTTTGCAGCATTATTGTCACATTTAAATAGCCTCATCAAGTGGATAGGTTTTTATTTCCATCTTAAAGGGACTCAGAAATGTCTCGTGACTTGCCAGAGAATGGCAAAATTGATACCAAGTGAACAGCAAGTTGATACAAAGTAGAACTGTGAGAGTCTGACTACAATAAACCTACTTATCCACCAATCTGAAGAGGAATCAGTCTATAGGTACCACAGTTTCCACAGGTCTTTACCATCAGCTCTCAGAACTAGATATTGAAGTTTATATATCTATTGTGATATGTTGAAGCTCAAAGTTACTGTGCAAGAGGCACCTTGAGGCATAATAATCCTCGAAGATTATTTTAATAAATAAAGAAGCCAGGCATTAGAGTCTTGAATGCTATGTCTATGTTGACTCCCATATGTGAGTACGGTGAACTGATAAATATAGACCCTCTCTCCATCCATCCTATATCCTGGCACTATTCTGACCATTCAATCTGTAAATGTGAATGGTCTATCACCTCTTAACTTTTGTGTGATCTTATAAGTTATGCCCACTTGGCTTTTCTACTCCATTTAGAAGAATAATAGTTGTAGGTTCTACCATGTGGCCTTTAACCTGTCTAGTTGCAGAGTCTTAGCCCTGATAACTGTGCTAGGGATGGACTTCATTTTGTGAAGTGAGCCTTAAATCCAAGCAGAAAATGAGGTTACTCCCACACCATTGCACTAGTGAGCATATCTTGTCAGGGAAGTCTTTTGTAGTTCAAAGGGTTCACAGCTGGGTAAGGCTGATGACTACTTTTCTCTTGTATTAGCATGCATAACATCTTCCAGTAGTATGAAAACTTGCCAGTAGAGATGAAGCATCAAAGTCAATAACAGCTTGATTTCAACTTATTTGTTCTACAACTCATGTGTATAGTTTATTCAGCAATAGGGGTCTTACCATCAAGTTCTGGAAGACAGCCAAGAACAAATGGCAACAACCACTATTGTTTATGGGTCTATGGAACACCCCCTCATCAACAAGTCCAAAAGACAGAGTCCATTCCTGGTATGGGGCTTTTTATTTGCTATCCTGTGGTATCTATTAGGGGCATTGACTTTCCATTATGGAGTAACTCCACTTAAACTCTTTTTTTACATATGCAAGTGATATACTTAAAGAAGTTTCTACAGTAAGACCTTTCCTTTTTCAGAAGGCTTTTATGTTAGCCTTCCCTTTGCCTATTCCCTCATCTTCCTTGGCCTCCCAATCCAAACAATTAACCCTTCCCAGTCCATTATTCCCTTTTCTCTCTTTATATTATATATAAAGATATCTATCTATCTATCTATCTATATATCTATATATATATATATATATATATATATATATATATATATATATATATATAGCTCCTCTTCGTCCTCCTCCCATGAAGACCCATACTAGTCCCCTTGGCCCCTTACTAGTTGTCTGACCTCTATAGATTCTGCAATTGAAACATACACAACTAAAGAGCTAGTATCCACAGTTAAGAGAAAAAATGTGATATTTATAATTCTGAGTCTGAGTTACCTCACCCAGGATGATTGTTTACAGTTCCTTATATTTTACCTGCATAATTTTGTCTTAACAGCTGAATAATGTTCCACTGCATAAATATCTGTTGAAAGACATCTAAGGTGCTTCCATTTTCATGCCATTGTGTGTAAAGCAACAATGAACATGGCTTAGCATATATCTCTGTAGTAAGATAGAGAGACTTTTGGGTTTACACCCTGGAGTGCTATGGCTGGATCATGTAGACCAATTGCTAAGCATTTTATGTAACCTCCACAGTTATCTCCATAGTGGTTGTAACAGTTTGCACTCCCGCCAGCAGTGAACAAGTGTTCTCCTTTTCCCATCTCCTCTCCAGCACTTTCATCTTCTGTTTTTTTGGATCTTAGCCATTCCACCTGAGGTAAGATAGAATCTCAATGTACTTCTAATGTGCAGTTCTCTGATGGCTAGGGACGTTGAACATTTCTGCTTCTTATTTAAATTCTCTTCAAGGTTAAACATTATTTGAGATTTTCAAATATGTGGCCTATAAATTAGTCTCCCTGGTTTTTTCTGTACTTCTTAGGATTCTTTTCTGCATGGCAAGTTTCCTGCAATCTGTCAACTCCCAAGATCTTGGTGTCCAAAGTCTCCAAAGAACTTTCTTCTCATACTTCATGGTATCCCAGGGCAAAGTCTCTTAGACCCATAGCTTCAACCTACTCTTTGTTCCCCTAACCTCATCTATATTCACTGCCCAGACCTTTGTCATGAATTTTGTTGCCACTTATCTAATACTTATGCTTTCTAAGGGATGTTCCACTAGCAAATCAATGGTAAGCTATCTAAAACTAGACTTACCTTCTTCCACAAAAATTATAGTTGTTGCTCACATTTAATAAATGTGAGCAATCATTCATATGGTTGTCCAAGAAGGGTTTGTAGAAAGTGGTTTCACTTTGTCTTACTTCCTCTACCTAATTTCGACTGATTACATATTAAAAAATATGTAATGTACGTATCATGTTCTCCATCAAATTTTACTCAGCTTGGTCACACAACTCACCAATTTCCTCTTGACAATTGCAGTATCATTATTAATTATTTTAAATGCCTCATTTAAATCCTTTCCTTGAGCTAATTTTTAAATTCTTCATTACTTATTAGAATTTTATTTCCTGTAGACAACCATTTCTCTTTTCAGAGTTTTATGATCTCCATCTTCTGACAAGCATAGGAAGAATGTATATGAAACGTAGGTCTCTGCATGGATACCATTCACCAAAATGTCATTAATTCTCCAGTTATCCTCTTTAAACTTGGAAGCGAATAAAAAGACCTTGATATGGAAGGCCATTGTAATCTAGTGAGGAATTCTCCTTAGAACTTTTTACGTGATCAAATGCATTCTCCAACTATTTGGCTGTCTGACGGAATAATATTTGATACATCGTGTGATTCTGGTGATTTGTTACTTTCCCTTTCATTGTTTACTCTCTGCATATTTGAAATATTAAAATAATCAATCTGTATCCAGTAGAGATAAGTTAAAAGTTACAGGGAAGAAAAATATTAATAATACCATCACCTGCTTTTAACTTTTGTTAACATACAATCTTGGGCTGGAGAGATGGCCTAGCGGTTAAGAGCACCGACCGCTCTTACAGAGGGCCCAGGTTCGATCCCCAGCACCCACATGGCGGCTGAGAACTGTCTGAAACTCCAATTCCAAGAGAACTCCAGTTCCAGGGGAATCCGAGACCCTCTTCTGACCTCCGCGGCATTGCACGACATGGGTGCACAGACCTACATGCAGACAGTACATTCATACATATACAAAAATAAATAAAAATTTTAAAAAATACAATCTTGTCCTTAGGCTTATTTATTTTTATTATTATTATTATTATTATTTTTTTTTTGGTCTTTTTGAGATAGGGTCTCCCTTTAGTCCCAGTTGGCTTGGAGCTTGCTGTGGAGGCCAAGCTGGCCTTGAACTCATATAGATCTGCTTGCTTCTGCCTCCCAAGTGCTGGGATTAAAGGCAAGCTCTGCTTTCCTTGGGCTTTTTGTGTCATTTTGTAGGTGTATTTCTTTCAAAAATAGTTTTAATTTTGATTTTACTTGCATGAATATATTGCTTCCATGTATTTAAGTACACCCACTTTTTGCAATGTCTGTGGGGGTCAGAAGGGGGCATAAGATCTCCTGGAACTGAAGTTATAGATGGTTATTAGTCACAATGTGGGTGCTGGGACCTGAATCCAGGTTCACTGAAAGAGGACCCAATGCTCTTAACTGCTGAGACATCTCTCCATTCCTGTATATGTATTTTTTTAAGAACATGTACTTGATACACTTTTGTTTTATCTTGGTTTAAAATACACCTATTTCAAAATCATTTCATTATTTTATAAATTTTAATGGCTTTATAAGTAGTATGTACAAAATTCAAATGTAATACAAGTCTAGTTAGTCCCCACACTGTACATATATGTTAATGCTATCAAAAGACCACATATCTAAGGAATATATATTATAAAACTACATATATACTTAGGATGAATGTCATATTTACTACTCTGAATAGGGCAAGATGGCATTGGAAAGTGTCACAGAAGTTATGAATTTCCCCTTTCACTCCTCCTACTGCCTCAAACTACATTAATGTTTGATGATGAGAACCCTGAACAAAAGGGCATATTTTATATAATAATCGAGATGGAGTTAAAATATGGTTAAGAGCACTAACTGCTCTTCCAGAGAACCCAGATTCAGTTCCCAGTAACTGCATAGCAGCTAACAACTATCTGAAACTCCACTTCCGGGGGATCCAATGTGCCCTGTGGCCTCCATGGGCATTGCACAATGCAGGTGCACTTACATACATGCAGGGAAACCTACACATAATTTTTTAATTGGTATTCAAGAACAGGAAGACAGAGAGTATACCTGATCTGCTAATCCATTGGGACAGAGGGTCCAGTATTTGTAGGGGAATAGGAAAAAAGATGTTCTTTATGGATGACTAGAGATCTGGGCAGAAAAAACTGACAGACTACACAGTCCTAGATGGACACTGTCTTGCCTGCAGTTTAACAGTTCTGCAAACGTATTCTTTCAGTTGCATCATAGGAACATTGATCTTCTGGAAGGTAAGGATACCATGAAGAGTGATGAGAATGAAGCTAAAGCTTTTCAAGGGCAGCAGTTGGCAAAATGTCACCAATAAAACTTAGATGTGGGTCTGTATTTTAAATTTAAAAATTATATGGAGTCATTCTTTTTGGATTGTGAATGATTTCCTCAGGGTTAGAAGTAATGGGCATTTTAAAGGCTGAACTATATCACCAAAATACTCTGCAGAAAGGTGGTAACAATTTACTTTCCCATTGTATCACACTTTGAGTCCCATTTATTGAGTCTAGTTTAACTACTTGAGTTATTTTAAGGAAAATTATGTTTTAAGCCAAGTTATATTGATGTGAACTTGGATGAAATATAATGAATAATGAGAGGAAAATCGTTGTCTTTCCCCTATGTCATATTGCAGACAAGTTTCCATAAAACTGGGATGACTTCATTTGCCAAAGACATTTGATATATCAAATGCATCCATATGTTCCAAATATTAACAGATTACTGCCATGTGCATGAGTTAAAGAACACTATGTTGTGTAAGTTGAAGGAACATTTGAAATATATGTCTGAATTTTAAATAAGTCGTATTTCAAATTCTTCATATTTCAGTGACAGAGAAATAGGAAAATATATAACCCTATGTTGAAGAATAATCATTTTGGTGGAATATAAGTCGTATTTCAAATTCTTCATATTTCAGTGACAGAGAAATAGGAAAATATATAACCCTATGCTGAAGAATAATCATTTTGGTGGAATATTTAAACCATATTGAAATCTAGTTTTCTATCTAAAAGAATATTTTCAGGTTTACTTGTGCCCCTAAAGTATCTCTACAGGGAAGAGTAGAAATTATAAGAGAATTTGGGATTCAGGGAAACGCCTCTGTCTAACATGTAAGGCAGCATCACATACTTGGGTTCTTGGAATATATTACTGGACTCTGAGTGGGAATGTGAGTCAATAAAGCTCCTCCAAATAGAATTTTCCCTTTGAAATCTGACTTATTTTCAATATTTATTTTTTAAATATCTATTTTCAATATCTACTTTTTATTTAAAAACCAACTCCTTAAATTACTGATAAGAAGCAACTTAAGGGAGGATGGTCTTGTATGCTTACAGATTCCTGGGGACAGGTATGGAGGTGGGAGTTTGTGATAGCCACCTCACATCTTGGTATACCAGGAAGCAGAGTACTCAGGTCAGGACCAGCGTGAGTCTAGAATCCATTCGACCTGCTGCTACAGCCTTAGGTTTGCTTTGACCATGCTCAAAGGTGTCCACAAGATCCCACGCAGGGCTGCTAGCTTAGGAAATCCATTCAAACACATAAGCCATTGAAGGATGGTTCACATCCAAGCCATAATAACAATCATCATCCTTCTACTCTCCTTCTTGTTAATAGAAACAGATAAATCAATGTGTACTCAAAGAGAACCTTGCCTGTGGGGTATTAATGGCTCTTCAAAATGTTCATCTCAATTAAGATTGATAAAATTCCATGAGATAAGAAAAAGCCTATGTCTGGATCCAAAGGGGAAACAGATAAATAGGATTATATTTAGACAGGAAATCATTTAACAATTGAGAAATCTATTTGGAGAAAAATAATTCCATACAATTTGAGGAAAAAAAGTGGTTTTGTGTTCTATTCCTTAAGTTTAGTTTAACAAAAGGTAGAAAATAGAAGAAAATTGTTCAAAGTGACATTAATAACTATAGATGACCTTTAAAGTGGAGAGTTGTAAATGTGCATAACCTTCAGCACAAGATATGCAGTATGACATCACTGACTTAAACTATATAGTGTCAAAGGAGGGCATGATCTAGGGTATAAAAGGCTAAAACTTTTATATTGGAGTCAGGGAAACATACACTATTTTTCCAACTCCAGTTCTAGTATCATTTGCTGCTGATCAGAGGAAAAGCGTTCATCATAGCCAGCAAGGAGAAGCATTAATTCACAACGTCAAAGTACATACCAAAGCAAAACCTGAGACCAATATTTACTGAATACCTGTATGTATGTAACTGATGCTGAGTTATACACAATTCAGTAAAATTTTATATATATATATATATATANTCATACTATGTTTCTGATTTTATTTTAGAGTATTACTTCTGGGCCATTAACTGCATCCATATTCATCTGAAAAGGATCTTCTGTCAATTCAAAACCACATCTAAATACATTTGAGACATGGAATTACTATGTACTTCCAAGTGTAAAATAATTGAAATACCATTGAATTTAACATGCATAATCATGTGGTGATATTTATTTTTAAGCTCTATAACATTTATCTTTTAAGAATGAATGATTCGGGCTGGAGAGATAGCCTAGCGGTTAAGAGCACCGACGCTCTTGCAGAGGACCCGGGTTCGATCCCCAGCACCCACATGGCGGATAAGAACCGTCTGTAACTCCAATTCCAGGAGAACTCCAGTTCCAGGGGAATCCGAGACCCTCTTCTGACCTCCGCGGCATTGCACGACACGGGTGCACAGACCTGCATGCAGACAATACATTCATACACATACAAAAATAAATAATAAAAAAAAATTTAAAAAAAATGAATGATTCATAGTAAATAGATCTAATAGATCTTTTGCAACATAGGAAGCTGAAAGTCACAAATGATATTTATTTTGAATGTCTGAAAATCTTGTGTAGCAAAGAATTTAAAAAAGTTAAATGATGAATTATAGATCACAAAATACCTGCAATCTTTGTTACACATGCAAGCCTAATAAACACAGCATTAATAAGCAAAGAATTTCAAGGAAAAAAAATCAATAAAATGTGACAGTTATTCCTAGAAATAGAAATGCAAATGACCAACGAATGACTAATAGGATGCACAATCTTGGTTGTAATGTGACAAATAAAAGATAAAAGAATCATGGAATTTATTCATTGTGGATACAATTATATGTAGTATGTGTGTTGTAGATCAAATTTAGGGCTTTGTCCATGCTAGGCTAGTGCGCTGCCACAATGAGCTACATCCTCAGCCCTAAAATCCTATATGTTTGAAATCTGCTAATAGTATTGTTGCAAAGATACAAAAATGTGCACGTCATGCGCTGTGGTAAAAGCACAAATTGTTGGCAGTGTGCTGAACATTAAAAGGGGCACATCATTACATAACAGAAACCCTACTCCTAGGAGACTGGTCCATAAAATGAAGCTATCAGAACTGAGGAATATTTTTATAGCATTACTTATAATGTTTAAAAATGAAGAAAAAAGAAATTGAACTAACATAAAATTCATCTAGGAGGATATGGAAATACAAGAAAGAAATACGTAGTGTAAAACAGAATTCATAAATCAAAAGAAGTGAGGTAGATGTTTGTTCATTGACTTAAAAGACAGTTTGTGGCACGTGTGATTCTGGTTTCATTTAAAACAAATGCTCTCCAAATAGAAAGTGATTGTTTCTCCATATGTGAAACTGCCTCACTATATAAATATAGGTAATAGATAAAATATCTACAGCTTTGTGGGCTTTAAAGATGCCAACAGCCAGGTCTGCTACTCTGAAGTCAAGAGCAGGGGGAAACATTGCCGATAAGCAGAACCATAGCAGTCAATCTCCTTGCTTTTCCACTGTGTTTCAAAGAGGAGAGCAGCACCCCAGCTCCTGTTTGTTTTTTTGTGGTTTTTTTTTTTTTTTTTTTTTGTCTTTTCGAGACAGGGTCTCCCTGTAGCCCCAGCTGTCCTGGAACTCACTCTGTAGACCAGGCTGGCCTTGAAGTCTTTTTTTTTTGTATTAACAAAGGGTCTCCCTGTAAGTCCCAGCTCGTCCTGGAACTCTCTCTGTAGACAGGCTGGCCTTGAACTCACAAAGATCTGCCCTGCCTGCCTCCCTCACTGAGTGCTAGGATTAAAGGCGGTGCGCCACCACGCCCGGCCCATACTTTCTAAGAGTAAAAATACCTGATTTAGCAAATCACCCATTTCCCCTGTTTTTACTTTACTCAAAAAGTACCTAAGCCTAGGGACAATCTTCGGAAGAGGGGGGCGTGGTAGAATTAAAGGCTCAAGGCTGCGATTGGGGTGAATGTGAAACTACAGCGATGTAGTCTGGGCACTCATTTGATCACTTGATTGAACAAACAACCTGTCACCCCCACTGAATGGTGGGACTGTGGGGGTTTGGGCACACAGTCTGTAGATTGGTTTTGCAACGAAGGATGCTTATACTCATGGATTATCACTTAGCTAAAAAATGAAAAAAAAATAATAACCTGAAGATGCAGGACAGTTATGGCAGAATAACATGATCTGGGTGGGGTGGAGGTGGGGGGAAGGGAAAGGGAAATATGCCTGATCTGAATGGAAAATGATGTACAAAATGCAAAAGAGACAGGGTCTCCCTGTAGTCCGCTTCTGGAACTCTCTGTAGACAGGCTGGCCTTGACTCACAAGATCTGCCCTGCCTCTGCCTCGCCTCCTGAGTGCTAGGATTAAAGGCGTGCGCCACCACGCCCGGCCATACTTTCTAAGAGTAAAAATACCTGATTTAGCAAATCACCCATTTCCCCTGTTTTTACTTTACTCAAAAAGTACCTAAGCCTAGGGAACAATCTTCGGAAGAGGGGCGTGGTAGAAAGTAAAGGCTGCTGACTTGAGTGTGTGAACGGGTGAGATGATGAAACTACAGCGATGTAGTCTGGACACTCATTTGATCAACTTGATTGAACAAACAACCTGTCACCCCCCACTGGATGGTGGGACATGCTGTGGGGGTTTGGGCACAACAGTCTGTAGATTGGTTTTGAACGAAGGATGCTTATACTCATGGATTATCCACTTATAGCTAAAAAATGAAAAAAAAATATAACTGAAGATGCAGGACAGTTTTGGCAGAATACATGATCTTGGATGGGGTGGAGGTGGGGGGGGAGGGAAAGGGCAAATATGCCTGATCTGAATTGGAAAATGATGTACAAAATGCACAAACCATCAACTAAAATATTAAATTAAAAAAAAACAGTACTCAGAAAGGGCATATCTGTTCTAATTAAAAAGAGCCTTCAGGAGAAGATCTTTGCCCTCTGAACCTTCATCTCCCTCCCCCATTTTTCTAAAGCACTGTTGTAAGAAGCCATGCCCTAAGCCATGGTGGGGGGCGGGGGTGGAAGCCTTGTTCATTTGAAGAGTGGTAAGGCCAAATTACAGATCGGTATAAGATTAGTTACATTCCTGGGGCTGGCGTGAGAGATGGCCTAGCAGTTAGAGCACCGACCGCTCTTGACGAGGACACGGTTCGATCCCCAGCACCACACAGGTGGGACGCTGCGAACCGTCTGAAACTCCACTTCCAGGAAGAACTCAGTTCCAGGGGTAATCCGAGACCTCTACTGACCTCTGCGGCATGCCACGGAACGGGTGTCACAAACCTACACTGCAGACAGTACATTTCAAAATTACAGCAATACAATACAAATTTAAAAAAACGATTTAAAAAAGACTTTGTTACATTCTTTTGGGGGGGCAGCAGCATGCTTATTTTTATTCATTTTAATTTTTTTTTTTCGTGTATTTCCTTTTTATAGCATTTTAAATCTTTATTTTTTGAGTGTATATGACTGTATTGCCTGATAGTGTAAATCTACTTGTCCTTGACTACGTTGCCAAAGCTCAGAAGGAGAGTTAGTCTCCCTAGAACTGGAGGTACTGACCATTGTTAGCAGCCATTGTGTGCTGGGAACCGAATCTGGCTCCTCTGCCAGAACCGCAGTGCTCTCAACTTCTAGTCATTTCTTTTCCAGCTTACACACGCTTAAACCGGAGGCTGCCCCCCCCAAAAAAAAAAGCTGGGTGTTGTGGCACCGCCTTTAAGTCTAGCATTGGGAGGCAGAGGCAGCAGATCTTTGTGAGTTCAAGGCCAGCCTGGTCTACAGAGTGAGTTCCCAGGGACACTGGGGCTACAGGGAGACCTGTCTCGAAAAAGACAAAAAAAAAAAAAAAAAAAACCCCAAAAAAAAACAGCGGAGCGGGGTGCTGCTCTTCCCTCTTTGAAACACAGTGGAAAAGCAAGGAGATTGACTGCTATGGTTCTGCTTATCGGCAATGTTTCCCCCTGCTCTTGACTTCAGAGTAGCAGACCTGGCTGTTGGCATCTTTAAAGCCCACAAAGCTGTAGATTATTTTATCTATTACCTATATTTATATAGTGAGGCAGTTTCACATATGGAGAAACAATCACTTTCTATTTGGAGAGCATTTGTTTTAAATGAAACCCGAATCACACGTTCCACAAACTGTCTTTTAAGTCAATGAACCAACAACATCTACCTCACTTCTTTTGATTTATGAATGTGCTGTTTTACATACGGATTTCTTTCTGTATTCCATATCTCCTAGATGAAATTTTATGTTAGTTCANAAAAAAAAAAAAAAAAAAAAAAAAAAAAAAAAAAAAAAAAAGTATTAGCTTTCTAGTGCTGTGACAAAATTCTTGAAACACTTCACTTCAAAGGATGAAGTTTCTTTGCATTCAGGGTTCAGAAGCTCTTGTGACCCCATTGCTTTGGGACCTAGAGTGAAGCAATATGTAATAGAGAAAATTTGTCTCCTCATGGAGCCAGAAAGCAAGGAAGAGGGGCAGCTGGGGTCCCAATGTCCTTCTATTATCATGTACCCAGTGACCTCACGTCTTCCTATTGAGCTCTACCTCCTAAAGGTTTCAACATTTTCTAATAGACCCAGAGGCTGTTGACTAAGCCTTTAACACATGTGCATTTGGGTGGGGGAGGCATTCCCAATCCAAATGGTATCACAAACTCCTGACAAATGCCACCGGGAGGTCAATGTACATACTACAAATAAAATGACTCAAGGGCTGCAGAGATGACACAGAGTTTAAGAGCATTGGCTGTTCTTGCAGAGGACTGGGGCTCCATTCCCAGTACCCACATGGTGTAACTCCAGTTCCAGGGAATCTGATACCCTCTTCTGACCTCCATGGGCACTGCATGACAGGGGTGCACTTACACACATGCAGACAATACACTCATACACAAAATAAAATATTTTTAAAAGCATGACTCAAAATTTACAAACATCTTACCTATACACATAAAATTAAAAACAAATATACATTACCCTGCCGGAATAAAAACATTTTAATTAATTTAAATGTATTTAATTTCAATATTAAATGTTTTTGTACAACTGTCCTCCAAACCATGAAGAATGTCCTCATACACAGAATCACAAGGATTGTGTCAAGTACAGAAACACCTAAGCCATTTAAAGTTTTTATTTTCATTTTATGTGTACGAGTGTTTTGCTTCTTATATATCTGAGTGTACCACATGCATGGAATGACCAAAGAGGCCAGAAGAGGGTGTCAGATCCCTTGGAACTGGAGTTATGGATGGTCGTTTGCCACGTGGGTGGTAGGAACCAAACCCAGGTCTTCTGCAAGAGCAGCCAGTGTTTTTAACCACTGAGCCATCTTTCCAGTCCCCACTGAAGCCTGTTTGATGAAAAGCATGCAACAACAGTTTTTCCTTAAGCCAATGATTTTTAATCTTTAAAAAAATATAACATCTGTGTTTGTGTTTCGTGTGCATTTGTGTACCACAGCTGAAATGTGGGGGGTCAAAGGAAAACTTTCAGTTGGTTCTCTCCTTCCACCATGTGGGACCTGCAGCTGAAACTCAGGTTGTCAGGTTTGGAAGCAGGTGCTTTTACTCTCTGAGTCATTTGTTGTACTTATTTTGGAATCTTTAATTTTTAATTTTTTGTGGTGCTGGACATTGAACTCAAAGCCTCATGCATGCTAAGCATACACTATTACCATGGGGCTGTATCCTCAGTCATTTAAGTCCAATAGCTCCAATCTTCTTTTATTTTTTATTTGAATTGTACAGTAAGTATATAATATAGAAATGATATGGCAGAATCTGATGTACCTCTACCAATCTCCTGTAGGGTAATAGCTTTCAAAACTACAGTAAAATAACAACACTTGAATATTGATACAGTCATTAGAAAACATTATGGCTGCCATAATGATCTTTTATAGTTCTGGTTGTCACCACTTTGTTCCCATCATACTGACTCCAGAACCTCTGTTACTTATCAATTTGCTTTCCATTTCTGCAATTTTGTTATGTCAAGCATGTTACAGGGGAGCCAGGTGTGGTAATATATGCCTTTAACCCCAGCCTTCAAGAGGCAAAGGTAGGCATGCCTTTGTATTTCCCGGCTAACTGCCTGGTCTATGTAGCACGTTCTATGCCATCCAGGGATACACAATGAGACCCTGTCTCAAAAAACGACTTTGTTATAACAATGAAACAGTACAATATGTAACACTTGGAAATTTTTTTTAGAAAATTCAGACTATTCTGTTTTTTTCTTTTCTTGTCTTTTTAGACAGGGTCTCCCTGTAGCTCAGGCTGTCCTGGAACTCACTCTGTAGACCAGGCTGTACTTGAATTCACAGATCCGCCAGCTTCTGCTTCCCAAGTGCTAGGATTGAAGGCTTGTGCCACCACGCCCAGATTCATCTAGGTTTTTATAGAGTTTAGTAATTCATCTCTTGTAGTCCTGGAAACATCTGATTGGATCTTCATTTAGTTCATTAGAATTACTTTATTATTTGCCAGTGAAACATCAATTTGCCCTTCCACAATTTCATTATCAGCCAGTGTATGTGACACAATTGTGTCTTCCTTAAAATTCCCAGGCCCTAACCTATAAGAATATTCTTACGAGAAGAAAAATGAGAGGGCATGCTTTCATTCCACCGTGAGGCTGTGTGTAAACCAAGAAAAAATCCCTTTTAATGTTCTGAACATTTGGCACCCTCATCTAGAGACTTCCAGCCTTCTGTTACTTGAGACCCCAGTTTATAGTATTTTTCTAGAGCAGTGTGAACTGATACATAAAAAATTACTTTCAAAATTTAAATCATGCTGGGCTTGGCAGCCCACAGGTTTAATCCCAGCATTCTGGAGGCAGAGGCAGGCAGATCTTTGTAAGTTCAAGGCCAGCCTGGTTTACATAGTGAGTTCCAGGACAGTTGGGGCTACAGGGAGACCCTATCTCAAAAGGACCAAAAAAAAAAAAAAAAATCATATTACAATTTCTGAGTCCAGTAGCTCCTTAGCCTCACAGAGTTCTAGGCAGAGTCCTAATAATCCTAGCAGTTGTCTCTAGAATCCTCTAAGTTTGACTCCTTCCTTTCTAACTCCAATTCCTACTCCTTTTCTATCACCTATTTTGTTTGTTCTTATCCATTAACAGTGGCTTTCTCCCTGACTGTTGAACCTCTTTACAGATTGTAAAGAATCAATTCATCCTGAATTAACAATGAGTTTTAGTAAAGCAAAATTTAAGCAAACTACTTAGTAGTATTTTATTTCAGGTATTCTGTTTTTTCCGGATAAGTTCAAGTAAAAAAAAAACATTTTCCCATTTAAAAATAAATTATATTCGCATAGAAGACTATATGAAGTTATTTTCCTAAAGTTTAGTAGTGGTCACATATAAGTGATGGTTGCATAACTTAAAAAATTTGATTCGAGTTTCTTTTTAAAAAAAAAAAACTTTTATTATTTTTTATTTTTCGTGTATGAGTGTATCGCCAGCATGTTGTGCAAGTGCACCCGTGTCGTGCAGTCCCGCGGAGGGCAGAAGAGGGTGTTGGATCCCTGAAATTGGAGTTATGGACTGCTGTTAGCCGCCATGTGGGTTCTGGGTCCTCTGACACAGCAGCTAGTGCTCTTAAACGCTGAGCCATTCCTCCAGCCCCTTGCTTCAAGAAATTTCATACAATGCATTTTGATCATATTCATACCCTTTCCCCTCTCTACTCCCACCTTAGTAACTCCCACTTCGCGTGATAGCATAACTTGAAAAATTAGTATGCATACCTAAAGAGATGCTGTATTTTTTCAATAATTTTCTAATCCTAAAACAGAAAAAAAAGAAAAAAGAAACCTGACAGTATAGACAAATTAAACTAGGAACTTCAAGGAATGAAAGTTTCTCTTTGGGGGAATAATCCGAAATGTTTGCTAACAAGAAAGTTGCTGATTTCTAAAAGCAACGTCGTAGGCAGCACCTCCTTTTAAAAGATTCTATTCCTCCAAACCAGACCGTAGGAAACCTAGGAAGAAGCAGGTTCTTTCAAGCACAAACTTTCAAAACCACAATGAATTCTAGGAGAGACCTGATTGGTTACAAAAAGAATGACATAACGCACCCGCAGCCTACAGAACCTCAGATTCCAACGCCCAAGTCTGAGTGGCTTTCCAATTGGTCCCTACGGCAAGCGAGCTGGGACAATTCCCGCACGTTGACCTCCAGTTCCGGATCCGCTGGCAAAGATGGCGGCGGCCAGGTACTGGAGGTTGGTCCCCCGCGGCCGGGGACTATCCATGCACGCAGCAGCTGAGGCCTCGGCCCCGAGTGGCCCAGATGTCGCGACGACGCCCCTCGCGCGGTACCCTCCGATCGTGGCTTCCATGACCGCCGACAGCAAGTCGGCGCGGCAGCGGAGGATCCAGCGCTGGCAGGAGGCCGTGCACGGGGCCGCGTCGGTGGACGAGAAGCTTCGAATTCTCACCAAGATGCAGTTCATGAAGTACGTGGTGTATCCGCAGACCTTCGCCCTGAACGCCGACCGCTGGTACCAGGGCTTCACTAAAACCGTGTTCCTGTCGGGCCTGCCGCCCGCGCCGCCGCTGCCCGCCCTGGACCTCGCGAGCCTGCGCGCGGCCGTGTGCGACTGCCTCCTGCAGGAGTACTTCTACCTGCGCCGCCGCCGCCCGCCCCTCCCGCAGCAGCCCCGGGACCTTGTGTCGCCCTTCCTCGACCAGCTAGTGGCTACCCTCGTGAGTCTGCTGAGCCCGCTGAACCCAGTCCTGGCCACCGCCACCGTCGGTGAGCTTCGGGACGCCCACCCAGGATGAGGCAGGCGTGGGGCTGAGTGGGCTTTTTGCTCTCTACCTTTCTGGCTTCCAGCTGATTTAGTAGCACTTGAATTGGAACTAAGAGAGGTCTGCCCTGCAGTTGACTATTGTTAAGTCTTATCAGGAAGCCAGGCCTTGACTCTGCTTTGTATCTGTGTAGTCAAAGTGAGGACTCATTAAGAGAGAGTGACTCCCACTTGGGGTTGCCTTTTGGCTCTTCCACAGGAAAGTGTGACCATAGGCAAATTCATTAACTTCTCATTTTTCTTAATTAAAAGGTGAGAATTATGATGATACTGTTTTGTAATAGAATTGTGAAGTTTGTTAAATAAGCTATTAGATAAAATTGCCAACATTTACTTATTCATTATCAACCTGACCCTGTTGCAGGTTTTCTATGTGCCATCAAATTAATCCTCACAATAATACAGTTGTTATCATGAATTCATTTTATAAATGAAGAGCGGAAAATGCATACTCGTTAATATACTAAGAACTTATATCTGATAGTTTTAGGGTGTCAAGATTGAAAACCAGTGGATAGCAATTTCTAATTTGTGTAGTAAAGACATGGAAAATAATGTATTGATAATTTAAAAATCAGTATTTATAATGCATTTATTTTATGTCTACCACCCTGGGGGTGTTTTATTTTTATTTTATGTGTATTAATATTTTGCCAGCCTGTGTAAAAGTGCACAAGCCTGTAGTGCCAGAAGAAGGTGTCCTGTCCCCTGGAACTGGAGTTATAAGGGCCTGTTAGCATCCATATAGGTGCTGGGAACTGAACCAGGTCCTCTGCAAGAGCAGCCAATGCTCTTAGCTGCTGAGCCACCTCTCCAGCCCATGAGAGGGTGTCTCCATGTTTATGGAGTCAGTGCTGTTTTGGTTATAGGTGTGTGCTGAAGTGACATTGCCCTCCCTGTTTTACTGTCCTTCCTCATTTGAAAAGGAAGCAATGTTAAGGAAGCATGGTAAACTGACTAAGATTGTGACTTAACTTCTTTGTTAAGACAAAGTTCCTCCTTGGGGCTGACAAGATTGGCTCCACAGTTAAGAGCACTGCATCCAGAGAACCCTGGTTTGATTCCCAGCTAACAACCATGCAGAAACTCCAGTTCCAGGGGATCCAGCACCCTCTTTTGACCTCCCTGAGTATTTCATGACATGGATGCATTTACATATATGCAGGCAAAACGTTCATACACATAAAAATAAATTAATAATTAAAGAAGATGAAAGTTGCTCATATATAAAATGATGATTACAAATATATATACTTTTATTAGAGTTGTTGCAAAGATGGAAGTACTGAACCATTTTAATTTTTCAAGCTACTTCTGTGTCTACTTACTGGTATTATTGTTCATCTGATTGTCTTTATTCTTTACTGAGTAACACTATTATCACAGTATTTAGCATAACGAAGTTTTGAGTGCTGTATTTGAGACATAATGATTAGCTTATGCAACCTGGGCTTTTTTTTTTTTTTTTACATCAGAATAATTTTTGGTAATTTTTTTAGACATAATCATTCTTAATACTTAATAACCTATTTTATCTAAATGACTAAGAAAATTTTGAATATCTTTTGATAGATTATAAGTGCCCTGTTCACTTTTATTGGATGCGTGGTGAAGAAACTATTACTGCTGGTCATCGAAAAGGCCGGATTGATGCTTTAAGATACCAAATAAATGATAAACCACACAACCAGATTCGAATATCTGAGCAAATTCCAGAGGTAAGGATTTGGTATCTGTTGACATCATCAGAAGCATTGCTATAGGCAGACCAGGTAAACAAATGACTCTGATAAAGGATTTGTGGGTACATCTCTTGCTTCCATATTTGTTTTATGAAGATAGCTCATCTGAAAATGCTTTGCAGCTTTCCAATTTGGTATGTATGTTCTACAAAGGTTTAAATAATTTAAAAAATATTTTTATTGAGCTTTTGTACATTTCATACAGCAGTTCTTAATCAAATTTAGATCTCCCACCTCCATCAACCCCCCCCCCCATTATACACACACATACTGGCTTCATGAACTCTGCTATACATGGTAAGTCCCATTCTGTTAAGCCTTTTCCACAGTTGTCCTTCTGTGCAAATTCATCCCCTGGAGTCTGTTCATCCTATCTAGAGATCTTACAGAAGGTCTACTCTCCCTTACCCAGCCTTAATGGCCTGCCACCCATTTCCCTCCTACCACTCTGGGCTCTTATCTGATCGACTTGGCTGGATCTTGTGCTCCATTTTGCCTTTGTCACAAGTTCACATCATTAAACCTTACCTCGGTTTAATGTGGCTCAGGGTCATTCTGGAAAAAGAGTGGAAAAATTGTAAATAATTCTAAGTAGGTAAGACATTAGTTGTCTAGACCGTATAAGTCTTTCTCTTAACATCAATGTAGTAATCACAGTTTATGATTGAAATTATAGGGCTTTTAAAACTTTTCCACTTGTGCTACCTGCAAATGTAGTATGTGAAGTAGATATACAAATCTTGTATTTACTCATGATCATAAATTTATTTCAAAATAATTCAGAGTTGAGATTCCACCAACTGGGGTCTGTTCAGCCTGAATAGAGTCTCTGCCCTTAAAGAATATCCAACTCTCCCTCACCCAGCAGTAATCAGCTGCCAATTGTTCTTTGGCTAAGTTTGGGGTCTGCTGCCCATTTCCCTAGTTCTATTCTGTGTTTTTGTCTGATTTAGTTTGCATGGCTCTTACGCATGCTGATATCATTGCTTTAAAATCATATGAACAAGTTCCCAGAAGCCTGAAATCCAGTGGATGAACTTGCACCGAGGGACTTCCGAGTATAAAACATGACTTGATAGGCCTTAACATATATGACAGAAGGCATGAAATCCACTGTGTGGCAGAGGAAGGGAGATATACGGGGTATGGATGGGGGAAAGGGTATGAAGATGTTTAAGATGTTTTGTGTGAAATGCACAAAAATTCAATTAAAAATATATTAAAAACCATGTAATTTTAAAATATAAAATTCATTAATTTAAAGTCATCATTTTCTTAGTTATAAAATCGTCAAGTTTACAATAAAATATTTTCAAAAAGATGTTTTCCAAAATAGTTTGTTCCAATGTAGTTTCCAACAGTAGTTATTTGTAACCAATAATTCATGCTTTTTGTGTATAATGATTCAAAAAAAATAGAACAATTTTACATACTAATGAAATAGATGTTCATATTTATGTGTATATAAATAATTAAATCTGTGATCTTCAACATTTTTTACATTTCTTTATTTGGGATGGAAAGGGTGTGTCACTATATAAGTGTCAAAGTCAGAGGACAACTTGTCCGATGGAATTCAGGTCTTGAGCCTTGGCAGCAAGCACCTTCAGCCACTGAGCTGACTCGCCAGCCTGGCATCCCACTTGTTTTCATGTAGCTGTCAATGCTGAGGGTGTTTCTTCATAAATATGTATTAGAAAATAAAAGAAGTATGGGTTAACCCATTTCAGAAGTAGTTGGAAATTTGTGCTAATCCCAAGCTGGATTTTTTTCTTTCTTTTTTTTTTTTTTTTAATCAGTCTTCTTTTCTATAATTAAAGAACAGAATACTTAATATGTACAGTACAAGTACAAATCACTGTACTTCATAACATCTGAGCCAGAGGAGTTTCAGGCAGTGTTTCTTAGCATTGGTTGCTCTGCCAGCATGTGCCATGTAAAGGCCACAGGTTGTGTGTTCAGAACTAAGGCTACAGAGGAATCACATGGGCACTTGCTGTTAGAACACGTGAGGTGTGTTGTTTTTTTTTAAATTCATTTTTGATCATGTGTCTCTGAAGCCTTTTACTGTTGCCAAGTTTTTCTTGACCCTCAGATTCAGATACCCCGCCTTTTATGTAGCCATTGTTTAAGAAGCTGTTACAGTCTACTAACTAGTCATAAGTCAAAGCTTTTACAGTTAGGAGCCAGCTCATTTTACTGTAGGAGAGCCAGTATGTTTTGAGTATTGTCCTTAGGTTTGTGTTTTACTTTTTTTCATAGAGATCTGAATAATAGATAATTTAAGGCAGGAGTCTCTGCTCCCAACTGTTCACCCCTTATCTTGAGGTATGAAGGGAACAACGGAACCTCCCCTCATATATAGATTGTATAATTCAGTATGTGTGGTGCATTCCAATAAAATTTTGCTTATAAAAGTAAATGGCAGGCTCATCCCTAGATAGTAGTTTAGGTAAGCACCTCTGATCTGAAAATCTGAAGACCTCTGCAGATACTCCAGAATCTGGGAAAAAAAAAAAAAAAAAAAAAACCCTGAAATATGAAACATTTCAGGTTCCTAGGATTTGGATTAAGGGTATAATCAACTTGCATTATCAAATTGTTTTGTTAGAAAGACCTCATTTAAATGATGTAGTAAGATTGTGAAGTAGATGAAAATGTTGCTGAATTCACTCTTTGTTCTTTTTCTTTTAAGTTTGTGCCATTGGACTATTCTGTTCCTCTAGAAATTCCTGTTATGAAATGTAAACCAGACAAGCTTCCATTATTCAAACGGCAATATGAAAACAACATATTTATTGGCAAGTTTCTCTTTATGTATTGTAACATAAATATATTCAGCATGTACAAAGTTAGAGCATGAAGTATAATGAAAACTTTTTAAGTTTTGTAGTTTTATGTTTTATTGTTTGGAGACAGTTCTCTGTAGGCCAGATTGGCCTTGAGGTGGTCCTTCTCCCTCCGGCTTCCAGGTGTTGGAATTACTGATTGTGCACTACCACATTCGGGTAAAATTGAATTCTTGAAGACAGACTTGGTGGGCTTTGAACAGTATAATTCATAGTCATTTGTTATTGTAGAATAATGAAAATTAGAAAGAAATTTGCCTTGTAATTTGAAAAGTTTTAGTAATTTAGCACTATTTTATCTTCAGAAAGAGTTATACCTGGCTTTTTTGTTTTTTATGATAGAAAAGGTAATTTATGCTTTGTCAAAACTTTTACTTTGTCAAAAGTAAAACTATTTAGAACCTAAGTTCGGATCATGATAGCATGTTATTGCACCATCCTGCTAATCACACAGTAGTTACCTCAGGAGTTCGAACACCAATAAGAAGCCTGTCCTCCCTCAGACAGCTTGCTTTTCTGTCCTCTTCTCACCCTTACTAGTGCCTAGCTGACCTAAGGAAGACTTTAAGAAAGCCTGTGTTGGTCCTCTAGACCTTTTATTAGTCCTTTCACAGGCACTTGGTGATCTGTCCTTTTTCCTTTCCCTTTTCTTTTTCTTTCCATTGTCTCTTCTTTCTCCTCTCCTTCCCCTTTCCTTTTCCTTTTTCTTTCTGTCTTTTGCTTTCTCTGTCTCTCTCTTCTTCCTTTTCTTTCTTTGGCCCAAGCTGACCTCAGACTGCTCAGGAGCTACAGATGACCTTGTACTTCTGCCTCTAAGTCCCCAGTGCTATGGTTACAGACATTCCCAGAGGCAGGCACCACCATGTCAGGTTTCATACTGGGGATCAGACCCATGGCTTCCTGCATTCTAGGCAAGCACTCTACTAACTGAGCAACATATCTTCTTCACTTAGAAATGTAGCATGAAAATCTTCGTTTTTAAAAATTGGAAACAAAGTATATAATTATTACATTACTTATAAAGAAGGGTTTATTGTGAATGTATGTACATGATGTGAGCATGTGCCATGATGCACATGTGGAAGGTGGAGGGTGACTATGAAGAACATTCTCTCCTTCTACCTTTGTGTGTTGTCCAGAAATTCAGGTCATGTCATTAGGCTCACACAGCAAGTCCTCTGAGGCCTCTCACCACTCCCAAGAAAGCTTTTAAGTCAGAAAGCATACACTCTAGGGGATACAAAGCCAGTAACAAAGCTTTTAATAATGGCTGATGGCTTTGAGAAAGTTTTAATTAAGAGAGAAATATAAATAACTTACATATACTCTTTTGGGTTAGTTTGCATCTTGGTGGGCTTTTTGATAATGAGCAGGTTGAGAATTTGTTTTGTTACTTTACCATAAGCAATATAAAACAAGTAAGCTAATTCATACATGTATTTTGAGTCTTGAGCATGTGATGTACAGAGAAAAGATACATGCTTGAAACAGAAACACAATGAAACATGTCTTGGCAATCTGCATGTCCCTTTCATCTGAAACAGATTCTTTTTTATCTTTTTTCTTTAGGCTCAAAAACAGCAGATCCATGCTGTTACGGCCACACCCAGTTTCATCTGTTACCTGACAGGTTACATAGGGAAAGGCTTTTGAAAAGAAACCAACCTGAACAGGTAGAAGTTGTTTTCAGAGCTAATGCGATTGCAAGCCTTTTTGCTTGGACTGGAGCACAAGCTATGTATCAAGGTGAGCCCAATAATACAATGTTTTTCATTGTGAAAGTGTCTGTGACATGTTGAGAATGGATTTATTCAGGTTGCTTTCTTTAGGTAAAAGTATAGTGTCTTAACATTTTGGTAATTTTTACACTGACCCAAAATGTAGTTATTTAAATATCCATAATTAAATATTTTACAGTTGAAATTTATAAATCCCACATGAGTAATAATTTTGATACTTTATTTTGTTTTTGTTTGTTTGTTTGTTTGTTTGGGGGGTTTTTTTGGTCTTTTTTGAGACAGGTTCTCCCTGTAGCCCCAGCCATCCTGGAACTCACTCTGTAGACCAGGCTGGTCTTGAACTCACAAAGATCTGCCTGCCTCTGCCTCCCAAGTGCTAGGATTAAAGGCGTGCGCCACCACACCCAGCTGATCCTTTATTTTGATTACCACCTGTGTGAGTGTATTATTTTCTATTGGTTTTCACAAACACTTCAAAAACTGTATTGGTGAGAGTAACACTTTATAGTTTTTCTAACTTTTTAAAGTTAGGAAAGGAAATGATTTGATGTACAAAATATTTAGATTCAATTATGGTTGTCACACACAGCCTAGATAACATCTACACTTCAAATTAGGAAATTGCTTATTCAATAAAAACTCAATGACCTTTTTTTTACATTTTTGTTTTCTTTATCCTCTCTTTCTCTTTGTGTGTGTGTGATATGTGATGTGTGCCATGGTATGTATGTGGCAGTCGCAGGACCGGAGTCTTTTTCTCCCCTTCCACTTATACTTATGATTTGGTCCAGGAATCAAATTCAAGTCTCCAGGATTACGCACTTAACTCCCTGAGCCATCTCACCTAAATACTTTTAATGTTAGATGCTGTTGGCTTTGGAGATAGTGTTGAATATCAGACAAATGTAGCCATCCTAGGGCTTTTATTATAGTAGAGAGTGACAGATAATCTTGTACTATTTTTCAGATAGTAGAAGTGTTATGGAAAAAGCACATAAAAAGAGTATAATGATTTACGGGTGGTGGTTATAAGTGAAGTGTGAAGAAAAGTCTGTTTGAATAGAATCATTAAGGAAAAATCTCTAAAAAAATGTCTTTCGAACAGAGATCTGAATGATGATCATTGTCTTAAGATAAGACACTTCCAGATAAAAGCAGTGGGCAATAATGTCGAGGTGAGACCAGGCTTAAAGTACTTAAGGAATGACATGAAGGCTTGTTAAGACAGGAAAAGGGGAACAATGTCAGGTGAGATGGAAGAAGCTAGACACTCTTATCATGTAGAACCTTATATATTTATTTATTTTATTTATTTATTTATTTTTTTTTTGGTCTTTTCGAGACAGGGTCTCCCTGTAGCCCCAGCTGTCCTGGAACTCACTCTGTAGACCAGGCTGGCCTTGAACTCACAAAGATTCACCTGCCTCTGCCTCCCAAGTGCTAGGATTAAAGGCGTGCACCACCACGCCCGGCTTATTTATTTATTTTGCTGGCTGGTATTTGAATCAAGACCTAGTATATCCTAAGCAAATCCTCTACCAATTAGCTATTCTGTAATCCTCCTGTATGACTTTTAGAGCCTACTATGAGGTGTTTGGATTTCCTTCATACATATGTATTTTGACTATGATCTCATTGTATTTCTGTAGTAGGAATGAAGTGGTAAGAGTTAGAGGTTAACATGTTCAGAAAAAAAAGGTAACTAGTTAAGTGTTAGAATGGGCACTGTTTATTCATGAAATATACAGTGCTGCTTCACAGTTCAATTCTCGATTTTAACAGTGTCATTCATTAGGCGTCTCTTTTAAGGATAGCATTAAAAATATGTGCAGGGGGTCAGGAGAGATGGCCTAGCGGTTAAGAGCGCTGACCGCTCTTGCAGAGGGCCCGGGTTCGATCCCCAGCACCCACATGGCGACTGAGAACTGTCTGAAACTCCAATTCCAGGAGAACTCCAGTTCCAGGGGAATCCGACACCCTCTTCTGACCTCCACGGCATTGCACAACATGGGTGCACAAACTTGCATGCAGACAGTACATTCATATACATACAGAAATAAATAAAATTAATAAAAAATTAAAAAAAATATGTGCAGGAAAGAAAAATTAGTTCTACATGATAAGAGTGTCTAGCTTCTTCCATCTCACCTGACATTGTTCCCCTTTTCCTGTCTTAACAAGCCTTCATGTCATTCCTTAAGTACTTTAAGCCTGGTCTCACCTCGACATTATTGCCCATTGCTTTTATCTGGAAGTGTCTTATCTTAAGACAATGATCATCATTCAGATCTCTGTTCGAAAGACATTTTTTTAGAGATTTTTCCTTAATGATTCCAGGGGAATCCGACACCCTCTTCTGACCTCCACGGCATTGCACAACATGGGTGCACAAACTTGCATGCAGACAGTACATTCATATACATACAGAAATAAATAAAATTAATAAAAAATTAAAAAAAATATGTGCAGGAAAGAAAAATTAGTGCTTGGTCTTGGCAGTATGTAAAAATATTAAGGCTAATCAGTTTAGAACAAAAGGAAAAACAAAACAAAACAGAAAACTTGAATAGAAAGCAATTAAGGCATCCTGGGACCTTACAAGATAAGACATCCTAGGTCAGATGATAGTAACTCTTAAAAGACAGATATTTTTGTCTGAAGGATGTGTTTGTGTAAGCATTTGGTAAAATAAATGGTCAGAATGCTTATTAGGTGTTAAAGGTGTTGGTGTGGAAAATTTTAAACATCTTTGGATTCACTGGATTAATTCCAAGTACAGTAGGTGTTTGCAGAGGCAGAGCTTACTGTCTTCAGAGCTGAAGTAAATTAATGTTAAAAGCTAATGAAGGTTGACATTGTAGAACAAGTTGAATCACCAGTTTATGGTTTATAGAAAGGATGAGTCAGTTAGCATTACAGTGGGAAAAATAGGGAAACTGAAATCATCAGAAAATTTGGTAGGTCAAGTTTACAAGAGGTCTTTACTACCCTCCAGGATGTTTTGTTTTGATAAAATAATCAATGTTTGTAAATCTCAACATTACTTTATTCTACAGGATTCTGGAGCGAAGCAGATGTTACTCGACCTTTTGTCTCCCAGGCCGTGATCACAGATGGAAGATATTTCTCTTTTTTCTGCTACCAGTTAAATACTTTGGCACTGACTGTACAAGCTGATCAAAATAACCCTCGTAAAAATATATGTTGGGGGACACAGAGTAAGCCTCTTTATGATACGGTGGAGGGTAATGATGTGAAAGGCTTTAATGATGATGTTCTCCTGCAGATGGTTCATTTTCTACTGAATAAACCAAAAGAAGACAAGTCACAGCTGCTGGGAAGCCAGGAGGAGACATGGGATTCAGGACTTTGAGGGTATTTAAATTTCACTGAGGGAACAATAAAAGGAATTTTACAGATTCTGTAACTGTCAGTTATTATACACACAAATTTTTGTGACACATATTTCTTATATCCTGTCATTGGACCTCATGCTGTTCAAATTCTTTATTGAAGGATTTAATTTAGATGTAATATGTTGATTTAAAAATAATTCATTTAGGACTGCCAAGATAGCTCAGAAACCACATAATGGAGAGAGAGAACCAACCTGCAAGGTGGCCTGGAATCACACATGCCCCTCCCCACCCCCACTAAATCAATGTAAAATGAGAAAAAATAATTTGTTTATATATTGCTGACTAATAAGAATATTGGACTGTATGAAGTGCATTGGTATTTTATGTCATTTTAAAAGTAATACAATGATAGTAATTGAAATACTTGAATATGTGGGTGTTGTACTAGATTTGTTTTTGTTGTCAGTAACACGACAGACAGCTTTAGAGCCCCTATTCAAACTCTTCAAATCATGATTGCTCTTTTGCACAGACTAAAGTATATCCTTTAAAAAAACTTTTCAATTTTAGTTTAACGAGGAATAGAAAATAAAAAATAATAATAGGATAGCTTAATGCAAGTACTTGTGAATCCCGACTCACGCCTAATGGTGGTGTCTAAGAGGTATTCCCTTGAAGAATAGTAAGTCTACCAGCTGTGATCTTCCTGCGCTTCCTCTGCAGATCTAGTAAGAGCGTCTGGAATCAGCAGTTCACACTGAATGTGGAGTATCGCCTGCATAATCTGCATAGTTTAACCATCTTCATAATCATTAAAGCTTTCTTGGCATCCAGTGAAACACAGCCCTGGTTTTTCCCCTGTCATGTTCACTCACGTTCCCCTTCCTTTCTTCATATAATGGTATACCTCAGGATTTTATTTTATGCATCCAGCCTCCCCTAGATTACATCAAATTTCAGGGATTTAAATGCAAATGAGAGGTTAATTTCAATTTTATCTAAACTGCAAGTATCACCATTGTAATAAATGGTTTGAGTTATTAAAATTATAATTTTCCAATTTTAATCTAAGAAACAACTTTCTTGCCCAATGTAGTAGTAATACATGCCTGTAATCCCAACACTTTGGAGGTGAAAGCGAGATTAGGAATTCAGGGGTATACTTACCTACATGAGACCCTGTCTGAATCAGGTTTCTTGAATGAACTCTTAATAAGGAACCATTACCATATCAATGTCAACTCGATCAAAAAGCATACAGTTTATTTGAAAAAGCATTTTGAATTATATTTCCTGTTCAAGAAAATTCACATTCCAAGTAGTTGGTTGCAAGAAACTGAACCTCAGATACTAGAGTACTTGATTTTTTCCATAAGATCTATTTAGTACTTAAGTACAAAGATCTGAATGTGTATTTTCCTCCTCAAGTACATTATGTTGAAATTCTAACCTCTAAGACTATTAGGACTGTGAGGGTTTTAAAATCTGGGCCCTTTAGAAGATAGATAGTTGCAAGGAGGCTCTGTGCTCATAACTGGGGTTAATGTCCCTTGTAAAATAGGCCCAGGGAATTAATTGTTCATTCCACCACATGAAAACAGAAGGCACTCTCCATTGATTAACACACCCTTCGCCGCCATTGCATCTGCTGGAGCCTTGATCTCGGAACTGCTGTTCTCTAGCACAGCAGAGATGTATTTCTGTTTATAAGCTATCTGGGTTATGGTCTGTTGTTATTGCATCCTGAATGAACTGAGACAGGTAGAAATTATGTCCAGTGATTGTGATATTAAATTCTAGGCTATGCCACATAATCCTTGAGTTAAATAAAAGAATGTTAATTTATGTGAAATCACTAGGCATAATGTCTTTAAATTCTTTACTGTTATAAGAATGTTACAATTACAGCTTTGGGTAGAAGAAGAAAAAAATAATTGAATTAGGCACAAGAAAAATGGGAAAGAATTGCACGGAGTCTATGGAGAATATACAGGTAATACAGATTTATAATAGTACTCAATATTTGATTGGACTTTCTCAATCTGAAAGGGCATCACCATTGTCAAAGTTGTAAACAATCGCAGTGAAAAACAAAAAAGATAAAATATTCCACAAAGCCTGAGAGATTATATCTATTTCAAGGTTTTGATTACTGTTGAATAATAAGTAGTATTCCCCTTTATAGTTTGGCAGAGTTGCTGCCTCAGTCAGCTCAGCTTTGCATTAACCATAGCTTATGTGACTCTAACTTTAGGACTACTATCATAATTGGCCTGTATGAGATATTTCTGTAAGCCATTCATTTTACCATGATTTGCTCTCCATTTCTTCATTTCATTTCTGGTCTTTTGTGAAAAAAATTCAGAGTTTTGTCTCTAAGTTTGATGGCATTTTCTATTCTTTATCATTCTACAGAATTCTGCATTTCACTTTGTAAAATGTAAATACAATCTGACAGTAAAAAATTTCCTTCCCAAATAAGTAGCATACAGTCAATGAGAAACAGTTTGGGTAAATTTAATGAAGGCTTATGCCTTGGCTCCTGTTTATGGGTATGTATAATACAACTCAGGCATCTATAGGTCAAAACATAAAAAATTTAAAAAAACAAAAAGAGGAAGGTGATATAATATTCCTTCTGTATTCCAAACCAATCGATAAATTTTTAATTTTGAGGTCTTGAAACTAACAATGGGAGGAGATTTGTATCCCACAGGTAAAAAACACCAACCTAAATGCCTGAAAACATACAACTTTTGGCTGTGCAGGATGGACTGGGAAATGCCAGCAGAGAGGTTGACCCATCTGAACATTAAAGAAAGAGGAACCTCAGACTGCCTGAGTCACAGACACTGAGCATCTCTCTGAATACTATTGGGGTTAACTGTTTATAATGGACCCTAATGAAGTTTACCTTCCAGATACCGAGAAACCTTCCTACCTCTCCCCTTTATAGGAAAAAGAAAAACATGATGGTAATGAAACCACTCCCTAACTGTAAACTGGAGCCAATTGTTACAGTGGTAATTTCCTATAAAACAGGCATAACTTATTAATTGACTGATAGGCATAGGAACTGTGAAAGGATATTTCTCTAGAGCCAAATTCAATAGTAAAGTGTTTATAAGTTGTGTAATTAAGCAAAATATATTACTACAGGAAAGCTCTGACATCAGCAATGAATTATTCTGCCTAGGAGATGTTGGCTAGGGGATTCAAACCCACCCCTCCAAATTATAAAGGCCTTTTGCCTATAAGTGGGATATATGCAAGGAGAAAGGCAATAAGTCCCTGTTGTCGAAGACCTGGTGTGAGCATGAAAAATGTTATGAGATGTCACTTGCTAGTGTACAACTGGCCTCTGAAATGCCAGAGAGCGTTACTGAAAGCCACTAAAGCAATACAGCAAAATATTGGTCTCCCTGAGACAAGCGAGACTTCTCCGTCAATATCAACTACACCTCAACAGCCTGGAGATACTGTGCAACAGTGGCAGCCAAGTGTCTATATATATCCCAAATCTATTTGGCTATTAGCTCTCTCCTTGGAGGAATAACTCATAGCGGATGCCACAAGCTTAAGTCCTCTAGTGGTTAGGAGATGTTATAAGCCACAATAAGAACATGTCACCCTTTATAGAGAAACCAGTTTGCAGATTAGCATACCATCCAAGCATCTGTGTCTATGCTCACAGCTTAGCTTGACACAATAATTGGTACTGCTTAAATGTCTGTACATCCAATAGCTAGTGCTTTGTTAGTATGACTAAAAAGGGAATCACTGGAAAAGCTGTCAACCCATGAAGGGAAACAACCTGAACAGACTGGAGTCCAAAATGACAACTCCAAAGAAATTAGACTGTTTTCTTCTCACCCACTTGTGCCCCTTTCCCAAAGCCCAGGGAACAAACTGCAGAAGAAGAGGCGTGGTAGATTGTAAGGGCTGCAGAGAGATAGGGGTGAATCATGAGACAACAGGAATATAGTCTGGACTCCTAACTGATCAACATGCCTGTGCATATAAGCTTCTCCAACTGGACTATGGGAACCTTGGGTTGTTCAAAATTTGGACATAGATATTTGCAAAATGCACCAATTACCTAATTGTATGACATACTGAGTAACATCAATGTTATCTGCAAACAACTGTGTCATATTGTAGAATCCCTTAAATATAAAAAAAAAGAATTTTGAGAGAGACAGAAGAAGATTAAAAACATGTTTGGCAGAATGCATGAGCTCTGGTGGGGTTGGGGGGGTGGAGCATGGGTCTAGATTTGATTTGTAATGTAATTTTGTATGAAATGCACAGAGCTTCAATAAAACATTGGCTTAAAAAATTTGCTTTGGAAACAGTAATTTGCACAAAAATTAGATACTAAGTGTGTTGGTTGTGTTTGGACTTTTAAAGTTTTTAAAACTGCTTTGTTTATGTCATGATTTACTTTTATTACATTTCTATTTCTTATTTTTATTCTGCTTCCTCTCCTCCCCCTTCCTCTCTCCCTCTTTCCATCTCTTTGTGTTGTTCCAGAGATTGAATTCCATTTGTCAAACTTGGCAAGTGCCTTTGCTAGCTGAGCTACCTGGTGATATATTTTTAACCTCTAATGAAATGCCATTCGGTTAAGAATGCAAGTAATTGCCGGGCGTGGTGGCGCACGCCTTTAATCCTAGCACTTGGGAGGCAAAGGCAGGCGGATCTTTGTGAGTTCAAGGCCAGCCTGGTCTACAATGTGAGTTCCAGGACAGCTGGGGTTACTTGGAGACCCTGTCTCAAAAAGACCCCCCCCAAAAAAAAAAAGAATGCAAGTAATGTTTTCTAGAAATGAATCAAACTGATGGGAAATCTAAACTGATGAATGAAAACAGAATCTCATGCTCTTTCTAATACTTTGTATTTGGGGGCAAGGTAATGAAATTTTGCCCCAGTCCTTGGTGACACCTGGACTTAATGAACAAAAATCTCATTTAAAAAAGGCAAATGAGTGGCTGAAGAGATGGATCAGTCTTTAAGAACACTAGCTACTCTTGCAGAGGACCCTGGTTCAATTCCCTGCACCCACATGGTAGCTGACAACCATCCTAACCCCAGTTTCAGGGGATTGATATCTTCTTCTGCCCTCCATGTACAGGGGTGCACTTATCTACATGCAAGCAATACGCTTCTACATGTTAAAGATGAGAAATTATCCTTTATTTTACAGTAAATAGCTAAGTGATTATAAAGTTGCTGCATAATAGTTTATACATATGCCTTCAGAATATGATGTACCAGTGTGTGTGTGTGTGTGTGTGTGTGAGAGAGAGAGAGAGAGAGAGAGAGAGAGAGAGAGAGAGAGATGGGAATATGTATCAGGCAGGAATAATTTAGGTCAGCAATTGGCCTTATTCGGGTCTTTCATTGTTATTCAATGCACTCTTTTAATAGTTTGAAAAGTAAGAAGATTATAAAAAATATCCAAATTCCCAGATTTTTTTTTTTTGTTTTTTTTTTTTTTTTTTTTTTTTTTTTTTAGAAAAAGGGAAGATATGACAATTTCAGGTTTGTTCTTTATATGTCAACTCTAGTAGCTTCTAGGATTTCCCTGGTTTCTGTTCCTGGGCCATACTTCACTCTGTCACAGTGTACTGGATAGCTTTAGTGTCAACTTGACACACCTGGGTTGAGGGAGCCTCAGTTGGGGAATTGGTTCCATTGGATTGGCCTGTGGCCACATCTGTGGAGTATTCTCTTGATGGTCGAGCAGTGTGGGAGGGCCCAGCCCACAAGAGTGGTGACACCCTGGGCAGGTTGTTGTGTACTGTATAAGAAGGCGGGCTGGGCATGAGCCAGGGAGCAAGCCAGTGGACAGCATTCCTCCATGGTCTGTGCTTCAGCTCCTGCCTCCAGGATCCTGCCCTGAGTTCCTGCCTTGGGCTCCCTGAGTGATGAACTGTGACCCAGGAGATGTAAGCTGAATAAACCCATTCCTCCCCAAGTTGGTGTCGGTCAGAGTGTTTTGTCACAGCAATGGAAGACAACCTAGAACACACAGGATCTACCACACTTTTTTTTTCTTTTTCATCTTTTCAAGACAGGGTCTCCCTGTAGCCCCAGCTGTCCTGGAACTCAGTCTGTAGACCATGCTGGCCTTGAACTCACAAAGATCCTCCTGCCTCTGCCTCCCCAAGTGCTAGGATTAAAGGCGTGCGCCAACACACCTGGCCTGCCACACTGTTTTTTAACTTGGCCAACATCACTGTGTCTACTTTACTAATTTCTGTGAACTCTTTTCTTGCTGAGACATTGAGTTTATGACCCTAAAGCCCAGATTGCCATTGGAAGCTCGTATTATGGGTAGTGAAACTCAACCTTCACAATTAATTTTTGGGTTTCAGAATCTGTTTTCTAGCAATATACAGTACAATAATCATGAATTCAGAATGATTCACGTGAAATCTCCTTTGAAGTTGAGTATTTGCCAGGAGTTGGTCGAGTTGTGGGCCTTAGCAGCTTCCTGGCTATTGCTTGGAGTCATCCTTCAGTGCCTCCTTCCATGGACTTCTCTTTTAAGGCAGTTTATGTGATGGCATCTTGCAGGAGAAAATCTATACAGAGATTCTGCTAGCAAAACCATTGGTCACAAAATAAATTACTATGTCTAAACAAAGGAGATAGGCTGAGATGGCAGTGGGATGATGGGGGGTCATTCATTTAATGACTATCTTAGATGCTTCTCCCTCAAAAGGTTATAAACACAAATGAGAAAAGAATGGCTGGAGAATATGGATAAACATTCTAGAATTAACAGAAATAGTGTGCCCAAGGGGGTAAATGATATTTTAAGTGAATGTAGGAGGTTCAAAATTAGCCTATTTCTCATTGAACAAAATGGAAACTATATTCCAATTGCTGTTGGCTTTTGTCACCTATGTGTACCAGATCTGTAGCCTGTGCATTTTGCTGCCCATTAGGGTTTTATTAATAACATGCCTGTGGCTGTGGGAAAGCTTAGTTAGGGGGGTTAGATTCTAAGCCAATGGTACCTCCCTGGACACACCCATGGGGTGGGGAGTAATGACAAATTGAGTCATGATGGATATTTAAGTGGACATGTTGGAATAAAACCTCTCTCTGTGTTAAATCTCAACCTGCCTACACGTGGTATGCTTTCCTGCGCGGGCTTTCCACATGGGTAGTCCTAGGATTAAGTGGGCCCCACCACGAATCCTGGTGTTGACACAAATGGCGTCCAAACGTGGGACAGAAGGAAACATTAACAACTTAGGTATGCATACCCCTAAATCTTGCCCTTTTCTTCTTTTTCTTCTCTCTCTCCTGATATCTATCTGTTGTGGTGGAGCCGTCTTTCCTGCTGGTTTCGGTGAGTGGGACAGCGGTCTGAGGGCATGTGGCTTTGCACATGTGGAGAGCCTGCCTCTGATTTGGTTCAGAGGGAGCATCCCTGCCTCCCAGGCATGGTCACTCCTGCAGGCTATAAAAGCCAGTGACCTCAAGGCTGAATTTAATATTAAGCCTTAGCAGTTATGTTTGGCCTTAAAACAACTTTTCATAATTCTACAGGTTTGAAAAACTTTTTGGTTTTAAATCCCATCCCCCCAAAGAAAGACTCCTGCTGCAGGCTCCTCAAGTTTGGTTCCAATCTTGTTCATATGTAGATTTTCTCCCCTTAGCTCTGCTCTACCTGAGCACACTTCTTTATGTTGCAAACTAAGGCCTTTCACAGAACTGCCCTCCTCCAAGAGCAGTCTCTTCCAGATAATTTCAAGCATTGGTCATTTTTCTCTTAAATTCTGTATACAAAATCTGTTTTTGGATAAAAGTGTGTTGCTCTTTTGTCTTCTTATGGGTTTTCTCTAAATCTAACTCTTACCTAAAACCTGCCAGCTATTTGTAGATCCAAAGTTGGGATTTATTTTAACTAACAGTAATTCAAATCCATTTCAGCATGCTTAACTTAAAGTGTAATATTTTTACTTAACCCCCAGGTACCCTAGATATGGTTGACTTAATTTTATCTTTCTCCTTTTAAATGTGTTTCACCTTAAAAATCTCTTCTCACAGAATTCTAGATCACGCGTGGTCTGAGCTCTGGCCTGGCCCCATAAGCCTGCCTGCCTGCCTGCTGTTCATGCATTCCAGCTGCCCCACTGAGCACATGGTATCTAAATCATGCCCACTAAATTTTGAATTTAGGTAACATCCTTTTGATTTCAGCACTTTGGAAACTAGATGGATTTCTAGGAGAATTTACAGGCCTTGAAGTTCTAACAAAACAAACTTGCTCCAATTTTTCTAAGGACCATTGGTAAAAGTCTCTTTAACAATGTAAATTGATATTTTGGTTCAATTTAAATGGGAAATTTTTAAATAAAATTGTTTTGTGTTCCTTTAAGCCCATCTTCAAGCTGCGTGTATGTGTGAGTGAATGTGAGTTCCTGCTTTTAATTCATTATAATCCTACAGGTTTAAATCTATTTAGCTAACTATAAACAAAAATAGATTCAATTCATAAAAAATGTTTGCTTTATACCCCTTTGTGTTAACAATTTTTAATTGGGTTTATAGTATGCATATTATTCAGTTTAATGATAGATTATTGTTAATTATTAGTAATTGTTATTAATGGTTATAGTTATTGTTGTTGAATATAATTATTAATAATAATTGAAAAAATTCAGTCTAATGGTAAATTGTTAGCTATTATTGACAATTATTCATAATAATTATTAGTGATTGTTGTGACTAATAATGGTTAATACTAATTATTAATAATTAATGATAATGGATATAAGTATTGTGATTATTGTTGTGACTGTGAATAATTATTATTCTTCTAAAGTCCTTAATAATAAGACAAAATGGATTGTTCCAAAACTACAAACAACTTTGGCCTGTCCACTTTTGGAAATCTTCAATCTTTAGATTTGTAAATAGCATAGGTAGAGTTTAGGCAATTAACTAGAAGGGATAGGATAGGGAAAGAATAGTAAAGTTTAGGTATAGTTCATTGAAGGCAAATGGTTGCAAATGAGCCTAAGAGGTGGCATATGGATCTCAGCTGTTTCATGCATTACTAGGACATTTATTCTAATTATGCAAAAATACCCCTATAACAAATTATAAAAATTTCATGTTTTTCATTGGACATCAATCAATGTGGCTTTTTTTCCTTTCAGGTCAACCTAACAAATCTTTATTATGTATGTATGTGTGTATGTGTGTATGTATGTGTGCACACATATGTGTATGGGTGTGTGTACTTGTGTTCTAAGTATATTTCAATGTTAACAGCCATGATACCAGTAAAAACATTGCCTCTGAGTTGGAACGTGGCCCTTCCTTCTCAAGATGCAAATTTATATTAAACAGACAAAACAATTCAATTTCAACAAGGGTTATGGTTTAATCTATTAAAAATTTAAAATAATGAATCTACACTGCCACCTACTGGTTACGCCCTTTCAACATCTAAAACAAAGATGCAACCAGGTTTTCACTGTATTAAAGTGTTAATAATTTTGGGGTAATGGGAATAAAATATAAAAGGTATAAAAATAAAAAAAATTGAATTCCAATTAACATCATTGTGGAATTCAGGGCCGCCATTTTTAAATTTTTTTGTGTGCATACAGGCTGGGCCTGCATTTTGTTCTGGTGTTGTGAGTGACCAGTTGGTTTGGAAAAAGGCTCCCTTTGCGGACCACCAACCTGAATAGCTGGTGTGAAATTCCTGTCCTGAGCTTGGGCAGGTGAAAACTTTTGGCCAAGAGTGGGATACGTGTTTCGTTTTCCCAGGCTAAGGACCCGAGTAGGAAGATACCTCTCCGGTCAGGTCACGGAAGTGACCGACTGTCCTCTATGCAATGAGGCCAGTTCCCCACACTGTCCACAAAGTGGGCACTGTGTGTCCCTTTCCCCTTAGCAGGACTGCATTGCACCTGTTCGACAAAGGAAGCTTCCTAGAAGCTCCCACAAAAACAAAAAAACAAAAAAAAAATCAAGATGGTAATGATGGTAACAACATCTCATGGGGCATATCTAGCCAGTCTTTAATTAACTGGTGGGCATAAGAACTGTAAAAGAAAATTTTATTAAGAGCTAGATATTGTAAAATCTTTAAAGCAGGTTTTCATGCCAGGCCTGGAGAAGGCCAAAAGCTTGGAGGAAGATAGTTATCAAAATCTACTTTGTAAGGTTTGCAGTTTAAAATGGTAATATATTTGAACTAATTGAGAATCTAAAATGTTAATTGTTTTATTCATAATCTGTATTGAATTTCCAACAATAACTTTGGGATTAAGGTACACAAATGGTCTCTATATTTTTCTGTTATACAGTATCACTTTGTAACATTTTTCCTTTACTTGTAGGACAACTTAGGCATCTATAGATCAAAACATAAAAATTAAAAAAAAAAAACAAAAAGAGGGAGGTGGTATAATATTCCTTCTGTATTCCAAACCTTTTGATAAATTTTTAATTTTGAGGTCTTGAAACTAACAATGGGAGGAGATTTGTATGTTCCCACAGGTAAAAGCACCAATCTAAATGCCTGAAAACATACAACTTTTGGCTGTGCAGGATGGAC
This sequence comes from Rhizomys pruinosus, assembly GCA_009823505.1. Lineage (NCBI taxonomy): Eukaryota > Metazoa > Chordata > Mammalia > Rodentia > Spalacidae > Rhizomys > Rhizomys pruinosus. The sequence continues at coordinate 4,448,830 of VZQC01003434.1, read as the reverse complement.
TGGGAAATTCCAGCAGAGAGGCTGACCCATCTGAACATGAAAGAAAAAGGAACGTCAGATTGCCTGAGTCATAGACACTGAGCATCTCTCTGAATTCTATTTGGGTTAACTATTCCTAATGTGCCCTAATGAAGTTTACCTTCCAGATGCTGAGAAACCTTCCTATCTCTCCCCTTTTATAGGAAAAAGAGAAACATGGTGGTAATGAAGTCATTCCCTAACTGTAAATTAGAACCAAATATAATAGTAAAGTCTTTATAAGCTGTGTAATTAAGCAAAATATATTAATACAGGAGAGCTCTGATATCAGCAATGGATTATTCTGCCAAGGAGATGTTAGCTGGGGGATCCAAGCCCCCAAAATTATAAAGGCCTTTGCCTATAAAAATGGGATATCTGCAAGGAGAAAGGTGGTAAGTCCCTGTTGTTGAAGACCTGGTGTAAGCATGAAAAAATGTTTTGAGACATCGCTTGCTAATGTGCAGTTAGCCTCTGAAATGCCAGAGTGTTTAAAGGCCACTAATGCAGTAAAGCAAAATATTGGTCTCTTTGAGTTAAGCAAGTCTCCTCTGTCAGTATCAGCTACACCTCAACTGCCTGGAGATATTGTGCAACAGTGGCAGCCATGTGTCTATATATATCCCAAATCTAATTGGCTATTAGTTCTCTCATTGGAGGAATAATTCATAGCTGATGCCACAAGCTTACGTCCTCTAGTGGTTAGGAGATGTTATAAGCCACAATAAGAACTTGTCACCCTTTATAGAGAAACCACAGTTTGTGGATTAGCATACCATCCAAACATCTGTGTCTGTGCTCACAGCTTAGCTTGCCATAATAATATCGTTTAAATGCCTGTACATCTAATTGCTTGTGCTTTGTTAGTAGGATTAAAAAGGTACCCTGGATAAACTGTCAATCCATGAAGGGGAACAACCTGAACAAACTAGAGTCCAAAATGACATTTCCAGAGAAAACAGACTGCTTTGCCTCTCACCCACTTGTGCCCCTTTTCCAAAGCCAAGGGAACAACTTGCAGAAGAGGAGGCGTGGTAGAATGTAAGGGCTTGAGAGAGATTGGGGTGAATCGTGAGACTACAGCAATATACACTGGAATCTTATTTGATCAACATGCTTGTGCATACAAGCTTCTCCAATTGGACTATGGGAACCTTGGGTTGGTTCAAAATATGAACATAGACACTTGCTAATTGGTTTTACATGAATCGTGCTTACATTCTTTGCTTATGCTTGACAATCAGCTTACTTCATGGTTGGGATTTTTGGATATTAACTGGCCTTAGTGTGAAAATAAAGTTTCAGGTCTGACCCCACTGCCCAGCACTCAAAACAGGCTTGAGCAGCTGGCTATTTAAAACTCAGGTTCCTTTGGGTTGTTAGCCTCACCCATGGGCTCCCTTGCCTTTCAGATAAAATTAAAAAAAATTAAATTAAAAGGGTGAGATGTGGGAAAGCTTATGTAGGTTGGATTCTAAGCCAATGGTACCTCCCTGGCCACACCCATGGGGTGGGGAGTAGTGACAAATTGAGTCATGATGGATATTTAAGTGGACATGTTGGAATAAAACCTCTCTCTGCGTTCAAACCTCAACCTGCCTACACGTGGTATGCTTTCCTGCACGGGCTTTCCACATGGGTAGTCCTAGGATTAAGTGGGCCCCGCCACAAATCCCGCCAGCGACCACATGTGGCTACTAAGGGATGTTTCTAGGTTACTAGATACTGCACATGATACTTACATTATTTACTTTTGCAGGGGATTTTTCACAGCATATTTATTTCTGAGAAATGTAAAGTTTTCCTAATAAAACAAGTAGCCAGTTTCTGGTTGATGTTTCCTATTGCAGGGTGATGATTATAAATGTATATGAATTATCATTGGTGCAATATCCTCTTCATTTCCCTTTTTTAATGTGCCTTGACTGCTATACAGAGCACCTTGACTGCTCTGACAAGACCAATAACATGTTGAAGTCTTAAGCCCACTGATAAAATTTGTTAGGTTGTTGACTGCCATACTAAATTATCCAGTTATGTTAGAAGGACACGTAGCACCTAGTTCTGGCCCAGAATCAGATGTCCTCTCCCCACCTATGAATCCCATATCATCCCCTCACTGCAGGCACACCGCGTTATGATGTGCCTTCGAATGCACTGTGAAGATCTTAACAGCACTCCCTCCTCATGTGCATTATATTCTCATGAAAGTGTCGGATTGATTAACCTGGTAGCAAACGTCCTAATTTTTTTAGATTGATTATAATAGAAAACATGTCTTTAATGTTCATGGGATTTATTTAGAATAAGCCATTACTATATCAGAAAGAACAGTTTCAACTAGTAGTAGACAGGACTCAATTAGAAAAGCCATGCTACAGGTAACGTTTGCTACTCAAAGCCCTCCACAAACTAAGTCATTATTTCTTTTAAAGAAATGGCTATAAATGTAATGTTTCTATCAGCTGCACATTAGTTTGAAGATGATCTCCAGCTGGACTCTGATTGAATGAGATCCAGAAACTTTCTACATCATTCAAATACGTGCACAGGAAGGTGGGAAGCAAAGGAAAAACACATGGTAAATATATTTCTTAGTGCCAGGTGTTACATTAACATTAAAGCAGCCAACATTTAGTATTCCCATTTGTTTAGAACTTGGTGAGAATGTTCAGTCACTTCCCAGGGGACGTAGATGTAGAAGTAGTTATTTACAGCTCTTTATAACTATCTGATCATGTTTGCCCACTTGTTTCAAATGATAAATAATAAATTTTATCCACTTTAGGGTAATAAATATGGATGGTTTGTTTTACAGAATCAGCTTTTTAAATAGCTTTGATTTGCCATTTCATTATAACCTTTAGATAATAGGCCCTGTTGCTACAAAACCATGAGTTTAACTGAAGACAACTGGGGAAACAATCTCTAGTCATTTAGCTTTCCATAAATCTATCCATTAATTTTGTTGATGTTTTATAGTGTTGTTTTGTTTTGTTTTGGGTCTTTTTGAGACAGGGAGAGCCTGTATCTCTGGTTGTCCTGGAGATCCACCTGCCTCTGCCTCCCGAGTGCTGAGATTAAAGGTGTGCACCACCATGCCCAGCAGATATTTTATAGTTTTAATATTGTGCTGCAGATAAAGGTTTTTAATTTCAGATTCTACCATCACTTTCCCCAAATATATTTTTTGTATTGTATAAACAGTGGTCTGGGAGAGGGAATATTAAAATTATTACATTATTATGAACTAAAGTATCTGATAACTGAGATATCATAAGTTTAGATTTATTTATAGGAGGAAAAATAATTTAAATTTTTAATTATAACAAAGTCCAAGTATGATAATTACATAAGATTAGTTAATGTGGGTGTGAGTTACTTAATGGGAGGCTAGTTCAGAAATATGCACATAATTAAATCCTGACTTTAAACATATTTGTAAGAGTTCCATATCTTACCACCTGGGTGTGACTCATAATTGGAAAAATAAAGGATCCTTGTATTTTAAAAGCTCTAAAAGATAAAAATAACTTTACAATTATCTTCTGCTAAAGTATACTTTGTTGTAACCTTTGGAACCTAAACCTTCAGATGTCATTTAAAGAATGTACTGGGAAAGCTTTATCGGCTTAATTTTGTGTTATAATCAGTATGACAAGTATTCTAGTTTCTCTTCAATTGCTGTGACAAAACACTCTGACCAAAACCAGCTTGGGGAGGAAAGGATTTATTTGGCATCACATCTCCCTGGTCACAGTTCATCACTGAGGAAGCCTAGCATAGGAACTCAGGGCAGGAGCCTGGAGGCAGGAGCTGAAGCACAAGCTATGGAGGAATGCTGCTTACTGGCTTGGGCCCCCTGCCCATGCCCAGCCTTCTTTCTTATACTGTACATAACAACCTGTCCAGAGGTGGCACCACCCATAGTGGGCTGGGCCTTCCCACATTGCTCAACAATCAAGACAATGCTCCACACACGTGACCATAGGCCAGTCCAATGGAGCCAATTCCCCAGTTGAGGCTCCCTCAACCCACGGGTGTCAAGTTAACACTAAAGCTATCCAGCACAACAGGTGAACCTAAAAGTTGACATAGAATTCTTTCTTTGGTCTTAACCTACTCAAGTAATGACTTCAGATCAATATATTTTTCATAAACTCAAGTTTCTTTTGTAAGTTCTGAGAACTGGATAAGAACATCTTCAAAATTCCCTGAACAAGATGAATCATTCTAAGCCGTACATTGCTGATGTAATGTGCTGTTGACATTTTCTGGATTCTTTTTCAGAACTCTAAATGGCAAACCAGTAGTGTTCTTAGGAGCTACAGCATTGTGCGGTCCACCTTCCTCTTTTCCTATTTCCTCAGCTGTGATCATCCTGTTTCGCACTTTCTCCTCCATAACTGTATCCCTTGAAATTTTGTCGCAAACATGTACAGTACAAGGAAATCTAATGGTCATCGAACAGCACCCACTCAGTCTGACAACATCCTCTGAGCACTTCCCCAAATGTCCACGCCTGAAGGATGAGGATGTCTCACCACTCATGGCCGCTGCTCTCAGTGTGAACTGTACTGATTATTAGACAGTGTTTATCTGTAGTTAAATCCTTTCTGTCTTTGCTTTTCCCCACTGTTTTTAGGTACCTTTTACAATTACTGGGAGAATCTTCATTTGTTTTCATTATGTTCTTGCACATTTTTAAAGCATCTTCCATTGTTTTATAGTTACTATTTCCCATTAGATGCTTTATGCTGATTTTTTTCCCAAGAATTTGGAAATATAAAGTTTAAAATACTTCATTGGTCAAATTTCTCAATTTGGATGGTATCGAGTTTGTGCTTCTATGTTCATCTTTAATTACATAATTTGTTAGTTTTGCTGTGTCAATCTTTTCCTTCCCACTGATTAGAACTGGGCCTTTGTGTAGCCGCTGCTTTAATTATTTTTCTCTGCTCATGAAAGAGTAGAAACAGTAATATTTGCTGATCCCTACTATATTTCAAGAACTTTGTGGACAGTAATTGCAGTTAGTATTTCTAATAATCTTACAAAGGGTGTTATCACTGTCTCTACTTGATGCTATACTTCCCAAATGGAGTTTCCTTCGTGTTGTTAATAACTCCTGTCAGTTTTCTTATAATACTTAATCAGTACATGATATGCTGCCATGGCTGCACTGGGAATTGAACCAGGTTCCTCTGCAAGAACAGCCAGTGCTCTTACACCCTGAGCTTAGTCTCCAAACTCCAAACATGGAAAAATATTTGTGATAACTATCACAAGATACATCTGGACATGATTCATGTCACTCTTGCTGAGAATGAAATGTCCTAAATGGGGCTGGAGAGATGGCTCAGCAGTTAAGAGCACTGACTGATCTTGCAGAGGACCCAGGTTCGATTCCCAGCACCCACATAGCGGCTAAGAACCATCTTTAACTCCAGTTCCAGGGGAATCCTACGCCCTCCTCTGACCTCTGCAGCATTGCACGACATGGGTGCACCAACCTACATGCAGACAGTACATACATACACTTAAAAAATAAATAATAAATAAATATTTTTTTTTAATAAATGCCCCAAATGTTCATAATATTTCTCCTAACTGGATCCTTCCACTTCTCTGTCACAAAATGCTACCTGGGCCTGGTTGTCCTCTTGTTCCACCCTGATGGAATCTTACTCCATTTTCATTTGTCACTGCACCACCTGTTTGGTCACTCTTCCTTATCCTTTCCTGGATTCTCTTTTCAGAGCTCTTCGGTGTTTCCTGCTGATCTAGAGCTTTCCTTACTCCAAAGAGCACCACACACATTCTACCAGCATCTGTTCTAGACACTATGAATCCTAATGAATATATTGAGCACTCTTTACTAACCACAGTTAGAAAGAAATAACATCAATATTTTAGTCCAAAAGACTAAGTAGTCACTGCAAACGTGAACAGGACGTCACTCTTATTACTTTGAGCTTTACACAGAAGTAAGTCATTAAGTAATTGATTTTATATTGTAACTGAAAGCTAATTTCTACTTGAGTCTCAAGCTTTGTACTAACAGGAAAATTCCTTTATTGAAGTCAATATCATGCCAGAGTCTAGTATCCTAATCTCTATTTCATTTTAAAATACTTTTTACTACAGAGTCATTGTTTCTTACTATATTTAGTAAAAAGTGAGTGTTCAGTAAGTTTATCATAATTCATTTTGTCTTGTGTTTTCTTGACAACCTAGATAAATGGTTTTGTGACTACTAATAGGGATCATTTTTAGTGCTGTCAGATATTTTGAAGAATCACATAGATTTTTGGAGAAGCGGCTATATTTTTAGTAAAGGAATTGTTTCCTCTGAGAAAAAGTACAGAAGGCAGATGCATTAAAAGAAGTGAAAATGAATGGAGGTTGTTTATTCTAACTGTCCTCTATGTTCTATATTTATAGTCACTAAGAATTCCCCGAGGACAGAGTCCAAAGTTGGGTTTGGGGAAGTCGTTTCTGATATTCTGGTGATTTTCCCTATATCAGTTGTTTGTAATATATCATTTCTACATATGATTTTATTATTTTAATATTACACTTAATGTGACTTTTATTTAATAATAATCTAGAAATATTGTGTGATAACTTATTTAAAGTTTATTAAATATAGTAATATATGTCTTCAATATTAAAACTTGATATTCTGAAAATGATAAAATGTTTGCAATAGAGGGAGCATTGGACTTGAGGGAAAGAAAACATTTAACTGACACCTGACTTCTGTGGACATTTGCATAAGTATTCACTTTAAACAAGGGCCAATAGGAAAGCTTAAATATGATTGAAACTTACCAAGGCCTATTGAAGGAATTTTTTCTGTTGCACAACATCTGGAGTCCTGGGTGGGAAGAATCAAATAATGGAAATAACTTTACACAGAGAGGCTGGAATCGACTGGACCCCATCTTCGCTCATAAGGAGGTCAGCTGATGGTGGTTGTTGGCTATGATCTTTAAAAAAAAATGGGGGGCACTTACTTATTTTTATTTTTTATGTGTTGAGTGTTACACACCTGCATGTTTGTAAGTGCACTTGTGTTGTTTGGTGCCCACAGGACAGAATAGAGTGCTGGATCCCCTGGGACTGGAGTTATCAATAGTTGTTAGCCTCTGTGTGGGTGCTCAGATTCGAACTCCAGTTTTCTTCACCACTGAGCCATCTCTCCATCCCTGTTGGCCATGATCTTGATCTTTATAGGAGTAGCTGGCTTCAGAACATACAGCCTCTTCATGGTACTTGGGCTTCCCACAGCAGGCCAGTGCTCAGGTAGTTTTTTGTTTGTTTGTTTGTTTACTTGTTTGTTTTCTCATGAATCCTCAGCATTCTAAAACCAAGTACCTTTATACAACTATGAGGCCTTTTCTGACTTACCCTTGCAAGTTTCACGCCCTTCCTTCTATTGTAATCAGTTAGGTAAAGCCATTATAAGTTCACCAAGATTTAAGAGAAGGTACATCTCACTTATTCATATAAAAATATCTGCACATTCTGGATTCATAGTCTGAAAGACAACCAGAAAACAAAAGAGCAATGGTGCTGGATAACTGTCCTGTTCTCTGGGAAGACACCTGTTTCTAATTAAGCTATGTCTACTTCAAAGATTCTGCTGAGGTTTTTGTTACTATTATTGGAGGCCTCTGCCTTACCACTAATTTACAAGAACAGTAAGCTGGCCACAGTAAAGGCTAAATGTATGCCTCCGAAGCTGTGTACTAAATAAACATATTTTCTTTATGAAAAAAGAATTCCTCCTATCAGCCACATTGCAGGACCTCATATTATGGATAAAGGCAACGCAAACATGAGATCTTCCTGAAATCTTAGTGGTTGCCCTTAAGATCAGTCAACTTACAAATTGTTTATTAAACTATCCAATTGTGGGAAAATTTCAGATGTATGAAATCCTTTAGGGGTTTCAACACTAAGTATAATTTTAGCATTTGCCTTTCTTAATACGGGTCTTTTTCAGTATGATGTCTTTCAAGAATGCTCCTTATGCTTATATTTCCCAAAGAAACTTGGGGATACTTGGCTTCATAATTTCCAACACAGATCTTGTGTGCTATCAGATTCATTAGGCAAGAAAATTTTGGAGAGTTCTATTGATTAAAGAATGTTCCTTTCAATTCCTACCAAACACTTTTATTTGACTCATAGAACTCAAATTTGTATTTACTTAATATCCTCTGTTATACAGAATGCAGAGGATTTTGGTCAGAGGGAACTGGCACATGAATTACTCCATCTCAGGCCCCATCAATCTATGTAAAAGAGATCAGTATCTCCCCTAACTGTAGCTCACTCTTGGCTCTGGGGAACACTGGATAGAAGAGATACCTGTGGAGCCTCAAGACCTGAATTCCATTCCTGTCTTTAGCTTTACTACTGTGATCTTGAACAAGTCAGTTGCCCTTCTTAGTCATTGCCTTCATGGGCCTTGCTCAGTATACTTGCTTTTGTTTTTTACCATCATTTCCTCTGTTAAATAGTTCTTTGTTTTAGCTAATAAATTCTATTGTGATTCTTTTCTACAAATTGTGTATTCTAAGTGAACATGTAGGTAATATCTACTTTTAAATTTTATCCCCCCCCCCCCCCCAGATACTTGGGTTGATCACAGCTGAAAGAAATACCAACTTTGGAATAATTTCGTGACTCGAAATCTGAACCAAAATGAAAATGCAGCTGAGTATCTCACACTCCTTAGTAGATCCACAAGTACTCAGTGTGTCAGGGCTCAGGTAAGGAAACATACGAGAGAAAAGGGAGAAAAATCAATCACTCTCTTTTTTCTCTCTTCCTCTTCCTGATCTCTTTATTCAATGAATGTAGGAGATCACATTCAGGTTGATTCACATACTAGTTGTGATAGCTAATTATGACCTTATTATTTAGTAATTTGGAAATTAAACATGACATAAAAAGATGTGTTTGGTTGTCTAGTTGATAGGAGTGGATTTCTGATGGTTAATCTTGATTGTTCACTTGATTAGATCTGGAATTAACTAAGGGTTGAGCCTCTAGGTGAGACTGTGAGAGCATTTCCTGGGTGGATTAACCAAGGGGAGGAAGACCCTCTCCGAGAGTGAACAGCACCTTCCTGTAGCTATGCAGATATCAGGGGGTCCAAGAAATAGGTATTGTTTTTTCCTGCCCACCTCTATGCCTTGGTTATGAGTGCATCTATCCTACTACTGCTGTCGATTCTGCTGCCATCCCACAAAACTGAAGCAAGCCTTTAGTATTCCAATATGGATCGCAGTTCAGTAGCTCTCGGGGAATCCCCCAGGCCCTCAGCTCAAGATTAGGAGTGCTAGGATATCCAAGTTATACTCAGTATCTATGAGCTTCTCAGCATCTCCAATCATTTTGGGCTACCTAGCCTATACAGTGTAAGCCAGTCTAATAAATCCTCTTTAAATAAGATATTCATTCTATTCAGCTTATTCCTCCAGAGAACCCTGGTGAACATACTAATAAATGCTTTATCACTGAATTATGTTCCTAGCCTTGGTATTTTGAGGCATGCTCACTACATATTTTGGGCTACCCTTGAATTCATTGTGGAGCCCAGGCTGGCCTCAATCTCATTTTAAAGAGGCATATGACACCACCCTGCTGAGAGAATCTTTAATCAAATACTCATATATCAAATATGGTATGACACCCCTTTGGAAATGACAAACATCCACTCTTGGTGAATGTACATAGTGAATCAGAAAAGATTAAATCTACACTGGAATATAGTAAGTGAAATAGCCACGACACCTGCACTGAATGGTGGCAGAAATTAAGGAAACTCTCTCACTATCATGGAACAAAATATTTTATGAGTGGATGTAGGAACAAAGGTAAACAATAAACAAACACAAACACAAACAAAAAGCTCCCTCAATTAAAAATGTTCAGTGTGATGTGCTAACTCATAGAGATGAGATTCTACTTCCAGTATTAGAAAGGATATGATAGAGAGGATCCACAACTCAGATGAGGGACAGTATAGCACTTAACACCCAAAAGAAAAGTACGTCTCCCCATGTATTTTTCTTGACCAGCCCATGAGAGGATTGCTTCCCACTAAAGAATTGTATCTCTAGAGGTGACAACACTGGAAATAGAGCCAATTGGTTGTTTATAAAGTTGAGAAGGTGAGGAGGAAACATGACGAGAAGAGGGCCAGATAGCACTGTAGAGAGAAATGACCAAAAGAGGCCCTGGGTAGAAGAGGCAGAAAACCCCAAACCAAAGAAGAACCAGGAAGATGACTTAAGGCAACAATGAGAGAAGAATTCTAGTGTGTTTATTTCAAAATCACTTATTGAATGCTGCAGTATGAGAACCATTGAGCTGAGTATGAAAGATTTGGGTGTAGGAAAACCAGTAGAAGGTGAAATGGTCGGTAAAGGTATGAATGTAGAGTCATATTACACTTTTTTAAAATTTTATTTATTTTTGTATGTGTATGAATGTATTGTCTGCATGTAGGTTTGTACACCCATGTCATGCATATTACACGTTTAATGATCACAATATTCTTGTTTTACATATCAACATATAGTATTTATCTATATGCACATTACTGTGTCCTTTATTTCCCTATGTGTTCCTTTACACTTTCCTTCTATTTACTTTTCCATGTTTTTCTCTTTCTCTGCCTACCTTGTCAAATAATTGCATGTGTATAGCTGAAAATGAAGTAATATTGATGCAGTGAAACATATAAATTAAAACAAGAATGTATCTAAGTTGCTGAAGTCCAAAATTCTGAAGCATCTGCCAGTTCAAGGACTAGAGGGTGGAGATGGGAACAAAGTATTTAAAACTATAGTCAAATGGTCCTTGATTGTATCTACATTATCTTTGCAGTTGTGCGGTTCTGATTATTGACAATCACAATTGGAGACAAACCCTACCAGGACACCACATGCAGCATGTGGAAGTGGAAAGGTAGATGGATGCAGTAGTGACATCCCTCACTTGCAAAGTTGTTTGGCCAACATCTATCTCTAACAATATGACCCAGTTCATTCAAAAACTCTAATAGGTTACATAATTTCTATTGATAGCCATGAAACCCAAAGTAAAAAGGGGAATATTCTGTTAACAGGTATAGCGATAGTATTTGAAGTTCCTTGTACAAGCAAGCACAGAACACTTCCAGTAAGTCCATCAGCAACTTTATGGAGATGATCACAGCAATGGTAGCTTTCTGCATTACAAGTTAATGAAGCTAATAGTTGAAATCTCTTAAGATTCTGAGTGGTTACTCAATTTCTCAACTGAATTGTTTACTTAACATAAATGAATGTGAGAAAACAGATAAACTTCTGGCAGAATAAGCTAAGTGGTGAATGAATTATACCACACACATTTGCTTCAAAGAAAAGGGAATAAGTAAAACATCTTAACATTGGGTTACTGGATCAATCAGAGTAAAGCAAAGATTCCAGTTCTAAAAAGAGCCAAGTATTGTTATCTTTGTCACTCCAGAATGGATGCTAATGTGAAAAGTTTGTAGTTAATCCACTTCAGGCAAATGTGGGAAGTGACTACAATTTGACACATCAAAATCATTGGGCTGATGCCTGTTGATACCACATACTTGAGTAATTAGACAAGAGCAAATGAAGCAGACACTGGCCTGGAAGCTCCATTCGACCGGCTAATTTTCATAGACCTGGAAGTTTCTATGCCTGCCACTGGGGGTGAAAAGTCATCATCCGTCTTCCTCAGGTGTGAACTCTTGAGAACTACAGTAATAACACTGACAAAGTATGCTCACTGGAGTGATAGTGTGTGGTGCTGTCTGATTGGCTTGAAGGTCTTCTCTACAAGAACTCAGGCCTGGTGCAATTAATTGAGCCAATAACTTGTGGCTGGGTCATAGGCTGTAGGGAGAAACTACTACTATTATTCTTCTAAATGAATATAATATTAAATCAACTCCTAATAACTTATACCCATAGATTTGTGTATTTCTAATGATATTTCATTGGAACAATTAACACAGAAACCCAGAACAGGTCAATCTTCAGAGAATAAGAGACTGTGAAGATACTCAGCCCCAAATGAGATATCTGTATCACAACCCTCTCCCCAGTCTCAGACATCATTGTGGACGAAGGGGGCAGAAAGATTTATAAACCAGAAGTAGTGGGTGACTTCAGTGAAACAGTGTTTTCTGGACATTTTATGATAGTAAGCACATGAATTTATAGCAGATGTAACTGCTTGCACGAAATCTGAGCAAGAGCATGCCAGAAAAAATTCCAGAATTGAGGGGGAAGGGGATCATGAAGCCCCACACCATGAAATCCCAGCTATTGACAATTGATGGGTACTGGGGAAAAGTGATCAGTTCTTTTAATTTCTAGGCATGTAGCCACTGAAATGCTTCCCTTGCTCCAGCAGATGGCCCTACACCCGCACATGGATAGGCAACAATGAGTAGATTCTGTGGGTTTTGGAAAAAGAACACATGACCTTGCATGAAAAACTGGTGGAGGTTATAGGAGGAATTGTGTGCAATAGAATAGGGTGGATTTGACCAAAACACATTATACTTGTGTATGAAACTCTCAAACAACTAAAGCATACTCCACTAAGTTAAATAATACAGGGTAGGTGCATAAAAGCTGTGGTCCAGAGGAGGCTAAGGCTGCATCTTAAGCTGGAAGCTGAAATTGGTAATGTCTCAGAGTCTCCCACATGGTACTAGTTTGGAAAGAATTGAGGGGTCATAGAGAGAGCTGAAGTTTTCCATGATGAGAAACCAGGAGATGCCACTGAGGAAGGTCCCAGCCCACTGGCAGCAGCAACCTCAGGATACTGGAGATGCCAGGACAGTAAGATGACTGTGAAGGACAGAGGCTGGTGAGGAGTGGAGCTGGCCTGAGCCTACTTGACTACTGTGTATAGTGTGGATGGCAGAGCTAGAGAAACGGATTGTCCCAGGCTTTTTGGAGCCCAGAAAATGATCAGTGAGTCTCAATCAGGCTTTGAGCTACATTGCTGGACTTTGGTTTTGCTTACATGTGCCTGATTCTTCCATTTTGAAAGAAGGAATTATTTAACATGGTTTTGATTTTATTGGAGCCATAGTTGAGGGACTTTGTATTTCTAAAGGGACATTGGAATTTTAGAGTATTTGAATTTAAATACACCAGAATTCAATAAAAAATAGAGTATTTGAATTTTTAAGAACCGTGGGACTTTTAAATTTAAGCAATATCACGTCATGCTATTAATGTGAGAGCTTGCAGATGAAGAGAAGAAAGGTTAAGGTTTAAAGTTATGTTCTTGTGTGTCAAGGCTGACAAGGTGGAATGTCACTGCTGGCTTTGGTTGCCAGTTTGACACACGTTTGAGAACAGAGAACCTTAACTGGGGAATTCCCTATGTTGTATTGGCTACGAACATGGCGGAAGCTTAGCTGCTGAGTGATACAGGAGGATCCAGCCCACTGTGGGTAGTGTCAGCCTTGCTTAGGTGGTACTGAGAGTTAAAAGAAAAGTAGCTGAGCACATCAAGGGGAATCAAGCCAGAAGCTGCCTTCTTCTATGGTCCTTGCTGCAGCAGCTGCCTCCAGGTTCCTGCACTGAATTCCTTCCCTGGTTTCCTCCAAGAATGAAAAGTAGCCAGGGTATGGAAGACAAATAAAAGCTTTTCTCCCCACATTGGTGTTGGTAGGAGAATTTTATCACAGGGAAAAGAAACTAATGAGGACACTTATTAACTTGACAATGGCAAACAAAATGGAATTTTTTAAAATCTCTTGGAATGATTTTCAAACTGAGGCAGATAGATGTTTTCTTGTGAGGGCATTCTAAATAAAGTCTGTATTCTTAAATTCTTGGCACAAGGACAATAGGAAAGAACAGAAAGAAAAGAGAAGAGAAAAGAGAAGAGAAAAGAGAAGAGAAGAGAGGATAGAAGAAAGGAGAAGAAGAGAGAGAAGACGAGAGGGGAAGAGAAGAGAAAAAAGGAAAACCTCTGTTCTTAGTACTCCATGCTAGGGCACCCACAGTGTCAACTAATTTCCACCACTGATCTTCGGTATCTTGTCAATATTCTCAACATAAAGTCAATTTTTCACTTCTGAATTTGGTTCTTGTTTTGTGATAAGGACCCGTCCTTATGGACTGCCTTCTGCAAACCTCTGCTGGCTGCAGCAGCCCTGTTGGTGGCTGTAACTTTTACCAGTCATAACACAGCAGTGCCACATTCTGGTTTACTCACATTTCCTTCTTAAGTTTCAGAAAGAAATGTCTTTTCTATTTCTTCATGTGTTCACACTGGAAAGAGATAATGGGAGTTCCTTTTATTGCCTAGATCGTGATTCTACCCTTGTTGTGATGCTCAGGATATGCAAGTTTTGGTCCGTGAGTGATTCTTGAAGCTGACACCTTTAGCTTTTACTTGCTTTAGTGAACAAAAATTCTTCCACGATTACTTTGCCTTTCTTTTCACAGGTCTCCTTGGGACCAGCTATGTTTGTCTCCATGAAGCTCTGGTTCCTTTGTGGGGAAAATGTTATTCAGAAACTAAGGTTCAATTTCAGAGTTCTCACTGCTGAGATCTCATTACTTTTCTTTTTTTTTTTTTTTATTTATTTCTGTATGTATATGAATGTACTGTCTGCATGCAAGTCTGTGCACCCGTGTCGTGCAACGCCGCGGAGGTCAGAAGAGGGTCTCGGATTCCCCTGGAACTGGAGTTCTCCTGGAACTGGAGCTTCAGACGGTTCTCAGCCGCCATGTGGGCGCTGGGGATCGAACCCGGGTCCTCTGCAAGAGCGGTCGGCGCTCACAACCGCTAGGCCATCTCTCCAGCCCCAAGAGATCTCATTACTTTTCAAGTGCCTGCATAGATTTATTATACATATGCAATGTATCTGTATGCAGATTTATTATACATATGCAATGAATATCATTCAAATATTTTAACTCAATAATTACTATTAAAATTTAAACATGAACCAGTAAGATAGTGCAATTACTTAGAGAAATTCAAATAACTACACATGTGTCAGTAGAGAGTAATGTTTTACTGCATTGAAAATATATTCAGAAATGAATTATTCCTTGGAGTGAGATGGTCATTTATTTCCACTGTAAACAATCCATTTATTTGTTTATCAACAAGAATCACTTGTATTTATTTCTCAAAGACAATGAAAGGTATTAGATTCCTTACAAGCAAATAGCATAGAAATACCAGAGAATGTTTAGTTTCATACTGAAGAATTCAGGAAGATTTGTGGTCTAGTTCAAAATCATTAACCAGTTTTTCTTACACTAACCTCGTATTTTGTAAATTCATTCTGAGTTGGTTAAGTGCCTGGCTTCTCAATGCATTTTCTTTTTCACTCAATAAGTTATTCTGTTTACTGAATAAATCAATTACACCTCCAACTACTTCAGCAGCCTCCTCCACATTTCACAGACTCTGTGCTGGAGGTCACCATCATCTCTGACTTCCTAAGGCTCTCTAATCCCCTTGCATATGTATGCGCTCCATCTCTACCATCTTTCTGTTAGAACTGCATGTTGTAGCCTGGGTTCTTGTATGGCAGTATATCTGTACGCTCAGGATGTAGGGACAAGAGAAGAGAAAGGGAAGTAGGGAGGAAAAAGTTGAGGATGAAGACATACAGTTGTTTCGATTCATTTAAAATTATATCCTTTAAAGTTAGTTTTAGTAAAAGTAGTAGTGATATGTATTAGTTACTTTTTTGTTGCTGTGAGAAAATACTATGACCAGAAGTCACATGAAATTTTATTTTGGTTTATGATTCCAAAGATAGCCCATAATGCCAAAGGAGGCATGGCTCAGTCAGTCAGACCAGAAAGCTGAGAGATGACGTCTTCAAATGTATATAGAAATCTAAGAGAGAGAGAGAGAGAGAGAGAGAGAAGAGAATTGGAAATAGGGCAAGGTTATATACTCTCAAGAGCTACTTCCAATGATGTGCTTCTCCCAGCAAGAGTTTGCTTTTAAAGTTCTATAACCTCTCCAAACAGTGCCACCATCTAGGAACCAAATGTTCAGATATACAAATGTGTGTGATACAGTCCCATTCAAACCACTGAATTCAGTCCCTGGCCCCTATAGGTTCATGGCCATCTCATATTGCAAAAATACATTTAGTTCAACTAAAAAAGTCTCCATGACCCTTTACAGTCTTAACACTGTTCAAAAGTCAAAACTCTCTGGAATTTGTTTTATTAATTTATTTTTATTTTATGTCTATGAGGGTTTTGCCTGCATGTATTTAAATGCACCCATGTGTGCAATGCCCATGGAGAACAGAAGAGGGTGTCAGATCCCCTTGAACTAGAGTTACCGAGGACTGTTAGCCATCATGTGGATGCTGGAAGCTGAACCTGGGCCCTCTGCAAGAGCAGCCAGTGCTCTGAACCTCTGAGCCATTTCTTCAGTCCCCAAACTCTAGTTTGAAACTCAGGATAATTTCTTAGCTGTGAACCACTCTACATATTTGGATATATAATGCCACAGAATATACATTTTCTTTCCAAAAAAGAAGGATGGGGTCATACTGTGTGAATACTGGATCAAAGTAAGACTATAATCCAACAGAGAAAATACCAAACACTAGAGTTCTACATCCAGTATCTGGCATTTTAGTTTCAAAAGACTGAGTTGGCTCCTCCCCTCCAGCCAAGTGTGCCTGGAGCTGGTTCTACTCTGCAGCTCTCCTTAACAACTAAACAGCGTTGCAATTTCCAAACTTTTGGGGTCTCCACAAAAACTCTTTCTTCATTTTCATAGCTTTATTCAAAGATTTCTCCCGGCCTCCCGGGGGACTCCCTTGCCATCTGTTGCCTGGCTGGGAGGCTCACTGAAACCATGGAGGAAAAATCCATAATCTTTTCACTCTTTATCTTTCATGCTTCCAAAATCAGTACCACATGATGACACTGCCGGGCTCAACTACGAGTTTGGGGTGGATTCTTGCTCCCTTAAAACACATTTGCAGAAGCCTTGTTTTTTAATTAATTATTTTTATTTTATGTGTATGGGTGCTCTGCCTGCATGCATGTAAATGCCCCCATGTTGAGTCCAGAAGAGGGCATTGAATCTCTTGGAACTGGAGCTATGGACAGGAATTAGCTGCCATGTGGGTGCTGGGAAACTAACCCAGTGTTCTTAACTGCTTGACCATATCCCCAGCCCCTGAAGCATTTGTGTTTGTTTGTTTTTATGTTGAAGCAATTACTTTTAGCAGGAAGCAAGAACCCTGAGGCTTTCTTTTACAAACCAGAAGCTTAGCTAGTTGGAGTCTTACCTTTAGGATACCCTAGTTATCACTACAATGTATAGCAGTCTTCTTGTGTCTAATCTTAAAAATTACAGCCTCTCTTTCAGCACACGCCTTGCCTGTGACATAAATCTTTCTAGAGCTCTTTTTCTCTTAAAACTGTACATTTTGAATTTCTTTTTTCCCCACTTTTTCTTTTTCTTTGTAGACCCACATAAGAGTAAGCAGTAACAACCATTCCATAGACTCTATTTTATTTTGTCTAGAAATTTCCTCCACTAAATAAATTATTCTATTCCTTTTTATTTTAGTCTCATGTAAATTCTCAGAACATGATCAAAAGACCACTGGAGTCTTTGCTAAAATATGACGTAAATGATTTCTATAGCCTTTGCTTCCTTATGAAATCTCCTGAGAGCCAGTCTTTATCTTTTCTATAATTCTCCATGATATTACCCTCTAGACTTCTAGCTAGATCCATTAAGCTCTACTTTGCAAGGTCCAACCACTTTTCTGGTTCAAAGTTCCAAAGTCTTCCACATTCTTTCCCAAACCAACATGCTCAGGTTCTAGACAGCAATGCTACAATCCTTGATATCGACTTCTTTTTTCTTTAAACTTTTTTAAATTTTTTATTTATTTTTGTATGTGTATGAATGTACTGTCTGCATGTAGGTTTGTGCACCCGTGTCGTGTCCTGCAATGCAGCAGAGGTCAGAAGAGGGTCTCAGATTCCCCTGGAACTGGAGTTCTCTTGGAATTGGAGTTACAGACAGTTCTCAGCCTCCATGTGGGTGCTGGGGATCAAACCCGGGCCCTCTGCAAGAGCAGTCAGTGCTCTTAACTGCTAGGCTGTCTCTCCAGCCCGATATCAGCTTCTGTATTCGTTACTTTTGTTTTGATGTGGCAAAATACCATCAGAAACAATTTAAGGAAGAAAGTTTATTTTGGCTACAGAGGGAGAGGGAGAAGAGGAAAAGGGAGAGGGAGAGGGAGGGGGAGAGGGA
>VZQC01003434.1:4334497-4430219 GCA_009823505.1 Rhizomys pruinosus | reverse complement strand
GAGGGGGAGGAGGGAGAAGGAGAGGGAGAGGGGAGAGGGAAGGGGAGAAGAGGGAGAGGAGGGAGAGGGAGGGGGAGGGGAGGGGGAAGAGGAGGGAGAGGGAGAGGGAGGGGAGAGGGGAGGGGGAAGGAGAGAGAAAATGAATGATGGCCAGGCAGGGTGGGGGAGGCATGGCACGAGGAAGCCAGAGTAGGGAGCCCATGTCTTCAGAACAACACACAGGGAAAGCAGAGAAAGCACAGTAGAGGTGGGCAAAGTACAAGTTCTTAAAGGCCACTGCAGTGATACGCGTTGTCAAGCAGCTCTTCCCTTCCCACAGTTCCATGACCTCCCCATAGGGCACTGTCATCTAGGGACCAAGTGTTCAAGTGTATAATCCCATGGGGAACATTTCTCATTCAAACCACCACAGGATGTTTGAAAATGTCCAAATGTAATGGGCGCCCAAAAGACAGTCTCATATCCTTCATATCCAAGTTTATTATTGCCTACAAGTAAATAGAAAAAAAAAATAATCAAGTGTTTTAGAAGCATATGGATTTGGAACTTCCACATCAACTTTTTTTATTTCTGAAATCTGCTGGTTTTTTTTTTTTTTACTTATATGAAACAAATCCAATTAAAATGTAAACATAAAGTACCATATTGTTAATTTCACAACTCATTTAAGTATAAATGAGTTTCAATTACAAAATCACCTAAATTATCACTGTTTTATCAAAGTAAGTTAAAGGTAATTTTATTCAAGGAGCTATAATTGATACTTTTAACATTTAATACAAAATATGAATTGAACTGTTAAGGAAATGAAAATGTTTAGTTATTGTAAAGTAAGCATGTGTCTGTGTAAGATGAAAATGTCCACGAAGGCCACAAAATCTTTCCAGTCTAGAAATCAAATCCCAAATTCCTTTAGCAATCTATGAACCTTTTGTCGTCACAGAGGACTGTATCTCATTTTGCAGCATGGTATTTTCTGTGACTGCCACGGATCTCTTTACATGTGCCTAGTTTCACTGAAATGTAAATTATTAGTCTTGTTGGAAATGTCTTACTTCATTAAATTTTAGTGTTAATAAGACTGATTTACATTTTCCAAATATTTTGACAGAGGATATAAAGTTTGTAAACTGCTGTTTTTAACAAACTACACTGGCAGGATTTAGAGGAAAGATAACATAGATGTGGTAGCATTGTTAAAATACCTCAAACATTTCTCATATCAGCCAAGCACTTTAGAAGTCTTATGCGTAAGGTTGAAGCCCACCTAAATCAGGGACTTCAGGATGCCAACTAAGGAGGAAGTTCTGAGAAACAATTACCCTGGACTGCATTCCTGCAAACCAAGGAATGTTGCTACAATCACACATCACCGAAGACCAGAATCAGGCCTCAATCTCATTCAAGATCCTTCTACTGATACCAGCTTCTCTACTGATACCAGCTTCTCTACTGATACCAGCTTCTCTACTGATACCAACTTCTCTACTGATACCAGTTTCTCTCGAGATGCTCCTGATACTGGACACAGACCCACCAACGCCCATTCCCCCACTTTTCCACACCCATTTCATGTATGCCCACTTTCTTGTGTGCTGTGCTTAGGTATAGAAACTGCCACTTTGGGACATTCTATCACTGGTCATCCTAATCCCGACACAGGCAGACCTGCCGCCATGACTGAAATAAACCTGACTTCCTTCTCATCGGAGTCCTGACATTTTCTCCTTTCTGTGCCCCATGTCTTCCCTTAAAATGAGCCTAACAATGTGTACCCGAAGAACTGTCAACTCTTTATTCAGCTCAATTTGTTCCTAAGCACCAAACCCAAACACCTGCTCCTCGGTCTCATAAATACATCAAAATTCCACTTACCATTGACTGGGCTCTTTGGCTGCCTGTCCTCTTCAGTATGCCAGATCTAGCAACAAGCGTTGCTCTTTTTAGTCTCCCATCTGGAAACTTCAGAATCATTTCTTTTTATTGTGGTTGTTGTCTTTATCTTTTTTGCTCTATTTCATTTTTTGAGGCGATGTTTCCCTCTAGCCCCAGCTGGCCTGAAACTTGCTATGTAAAGCCTGACTGGTCTCCATCTCACAGAGATCAGCCTACCTCTCCTTCTAGAGTGCTGTGCTTAAAGGCATGTTACCTCTATGACCAGCTTTTTTTTTTTTTTTTTAATAAAGATCTTGATTCAGGATGGCTTGGTATAAACATATAGTTCAGATTGTCCTTCAACTTGCAAACCTATTCCCTCAGCTTCTAGAGTTCTGGTATTACACGCACATATCACTGTATCTGTATCTTGGGAGTCATTTTCTACGTCATTTCTTCCTCCCCATGTGAAGTCAACCACTGCGTCTTGTATATACATGAAGTACATGAGGTTATATCCCACCCCACTAATCAGTCCCTCCCTTAACAGGACTGTTATTTCAGTGCTTGTTACCCACCATCTGACAAGACCAGGGTTCCTCACCTCCTGTCTGGCTGTCCTCTGATAGGTCTTCACCACACAGTCATACATATCTTCCAGGCGTACATATCTCTTATTCAAGTAGAGTCTATCTACACTTCTCTGCCAGCCATCCCAGGCCTCAACTTTTTCTTTTTTTCTCTTCTCTTCTCTTCTCTTCTCTTCTCTTCTCTTCTCTTCTCTTCTCTTCTCTTCTCTTCTCTTCTCTTCTCTTCTCTTCTCTTCTCTCCTCTCCTCTCCTCTCCTCTCCTCTCCTCTCCTCTCCTCTCCTCTCCTCTCCTCTCTTCTCTTCTCTTTCTTCTTTTTTGTCTATTTGAGACAGGTTCTCCCTGTAGCCTCAGCTGGCCTGGAAATTGCTATGTATACCAGACTGGTCTTGAACTCCCAGAGATCTGCCTGTCCCTGCCTCCAGAGTGCTGGGATTAAAGGTGTGTACCGCCATGCCCTGCCTCAGCTTCTTTTTTTCTAGCCCAACATCCTGCCATTCTTGCCTCCTAAAATTTTTGGACTCTGGAAGGACGTTTTGCACTGAATGTACCAAGTTGGCCCTTACCTCCTTACATGTTTGGTACCTTTTCGCCTTCATGGAAGATGGGTTCAAGACATAGGTCTAGGTTTACTTTGATCTTTGAACCATTCCTCAGGTCTTCATTGATTGAGACTTTTAGCCCAGTTACTCCATATCTATGTCAACAATATCTGTACTGAACTGTGTTTCATTTGGTCCTAGATTCATTGAGAATATGGGTAAATGCTAACTTATCATGCATTAATATTTGATTGAATAACTTTTGCAGTTATAATCATATTGAAGTCTTTATAACTTCACTCATGAGAAGTCAGAATAATTTAAAAATGTAATTCTCTGGGGCTGGAGAGATGGCCTAGAGGTTAAGAGCACCAACTGTTCTTGCAGAGGACCTGGGTTCCATCCCCAGCACCCACATGGCGGCTGAGAACCATCTGAAACTCCAATTCCAGGAGAACTCCAGTTCCAGGGGAATCCGACACCCTCTTCTGACCTCCGCGGCATTGCATGACACGGGTGCACAGACCTGCATGCAGACAGTACATTCATACACAGAGAGGAAAAAAAATAAAAAATAAAATAAAAAAAATGTAATTCTCTGATTTAAGCATATTGACCTTTTGGGGTAAAATGATGCGTGCAACTACAGTGGATTTCACCCAGTTGTGGTAAATTACAGGCATCAACACATTTATTATCTCAGCTGTGTACTTTGTGCCTTTTCTCCTATAATCAGCAGAATGCTTTGTATATCATATTTGTTCTTTCCCAAGGCTCTGTGTGTGGGCCCTCTGATGTGTAATTTTCCCATATGCGAAGGAGAATGACTACTGGAGGAAAATGTAGGTGGTGTCTGTTCTCACCTTTTGGGGGAAAAAATAATTATTATATAACCAGTCTCAAACTCCAAGGAAAATTTATTTCTTAAGGCTTTTCCCTCTCTGTACATTTGCAAATAAAGTTAGCATAAGACTTCTAAAATTATCTTCCTTCCTTCTTTCCTTTCTTCAGTCCTAATACTCATTTACAAAGCAATTAATATAACATTTGTCTTAGGTAATGCTTACAAAAATGAATAAGACAGAATCACCTTTTATGCAGAAATTATATCCTTATAAGAATGATAGGCTACTGATGAGATATTTTCAATAACAATATAACAATAGGTAGCCAGAGTAAAAGTTAAATCACTCTATGGCTCATTTAAATAGGAAGGTGTCCTACAGGGTACAACAAGCATGAGAACCCCAAACCCAAGCCTGAGACCCATGTGACTATTCCTGTTCATTTACTACAGAAATGTTCAGAATTATTTGTACATTGCAGGCTAATATTCTGAAACTCTTACACACAGCCACTTCTTAAGTTCAGTCATCATGGGAAGGATGCTGTTCTGTCTTCTCTTCACCTAAGGCCTGTTTCTGGTTTGTCCATGTTCCCTTCTTCCTTCTCTTTTATTGGCTCTTTTTCTCCAAATAATACCTGTGAAAATTCAGACCAGCATTGGTTTCTGTGTCTTTTCTACTTCTTTCCCTATTCCTTCTTTTACAAGTCTAGTTTTTTTCTCCCAAGAGAGAACTCTGCTGGTCTTAATACAAGACATTTGTGTAGGGGGAACACTTATGCGTGTGTGTATATGTATATGTATACCCTCTGCTACTTGAGACCTAGATTATAATCCTGATCACCAAAATGACCAATTTAGTGGAGATCTAAAAACAAAACATTCAAGAATAACAGAATAAAAGAGATGGTGACTATGAAAAATCAAATATTCATTTTCCCTGTCACAGTAAGAAATGATGACTGCCCGTCATACCTTCCTTACAGAGATTCCTTATAAGAATTCACTGGAGAGATGGCCTAGCGGTTAAGAGCGCCGACCGCTCTTGCAGAGGACCCGGGTTCGATCCCCAGCGCCCACATGGCGGCCGAGAACCGTCTGAGACTCCAATTCCAGGAGAGCTCCAGTTCCAGGGGAATCTGAGACCCTCTTCTGACCTCCGCGACATTGCACGACACGGGTGCACAAACTTGCATGCAGACAGTACATTCATACACATACAGCAATAAAATTAATAAAAAAAAAAGAATTCACTGGTCGTTTTACACAAAATAAGTTGGAGAGCTGGAGAGATGGCTCAGTATTTCAGAGAACCAGCTGCCCTTGCGGAAACCCAGGTTCAATTCTCAGCACTCACATATGTGTGGAGCCTTAACTTATAGATAGAGCTCCCTGATTTTTGGCTTCTTAACTGTCCAGCTTGTGCAAAGGGCAATGGCATCCTTTGTCTCTGCTTCCAGAGTTCTGGAATTATAGGCAGCTGGCGTGTCTGCCTGGATTTATTATGTGGGTTCCCCATATGCTTGCTTGCTATTAGCACTCTACCTGCTGAACCATCTCCCTAGCCCAAATCTTTTGAATCTTACTAAAATTACTGTTACCTTAATTAAATACAGTGCTTGGGAAAATAGCAACTAAAGAAAAAAATTGTTATTAAAATTTCATGAAAGCCTTTATAGTTTAATTTTTCTGTAATAGAACATTATTAGAAACCAGATATAATGTTAATTTAATGAAGGCTATTAAATTTGCATATTTTCCATTGGTAGGTTTTAAGAATTATTTTTTTCACTTTGAAGGCTATGTTTCTGTTTGAGTAATGTTATTCTTTAAACTGGTTGGTGTTCAAAACTTGTAATTCTACATTTCTTAAAACTTACTATTTCTGTATGTATGTAACTAATTAATATTAAAACACCCCAAGTAAAATAAAATGAATATGAAATCCACCACGATTTTAGCAATCTGTCTATGTTTGAGTAAAGGTCTCTGGGAGACAGTTGTCTTACTCAGAGGACTATCTTAATTTAGGTTTTTTGATTCTGCTCGTAACAGGAGAGTATACTTTCTGAACCTTGCACTGATCTTACCAAGAAAGCATGGAGCTGTTGTTATAAAGCTATCAATAGATTGGAACAGTTTGTGAATACGTTTTCAATGGGCACTGACTCAATGGGAATTCTGTGGCTGTGATTGGCTTCTGTGAATGTGTATAATTTAGATCTGAAAGATTAATAATTCACACATAGTCTAATGTGGAAAATTTGTAAGGCAACACAAGTAAAAGGTTTTATAAGTTCAGAAACAAAACATTGCCATGAATAATACAAATGATAAGTCCTCTCATTGTGTCTTCTGATGCCTTCTTTTTTAGATGGTTTATTCTTTAAACATTGAGTCTTACCTTCAGGTATGTGAAGTATGAATTAATGGAAAGGAAAGAAATGGTAAGTGGACAATGCCCAAATACGTTTTCCAAACCTGTTAGACTTAGAAAATATGTTGCAGAAAGACACACATTCTGCTATAGGACTTCACATATCTGATTGTTCTGCTATTTCTATGGCAAACATCATCTTGCATAAGGGGGAAATGACATTTAAAATTATATAGTCAATTCCATCTGGTTTAAAATAAGTTATGTTTTAGAAGTTCATTTGAAAGTTAATTTTTGGAAGTTATAATTTATTTTCTCCCAAAAGAAATGTGAAAAAAATAGCACTTAGGTTTCCAGGGTGTCAGCTGGTGTCACGGCTTGAGTATAGATGAAGCAGGCCATCAGTTTTCAGAGGTGATTCTGGATTAGTATATGACTCTTTTGTTACAAAATAAAATTGATAATTAAAAGGTCTAACTTCAAAAAATTGTAATAATAAATATTGATAAAGTTGCAAGGAGATTCATCTCCACCCATGCTATTTGATCTTGATATTAAACTGCATGTGGGAAGACACTATCCAGTTTATTGCTGTCACCCACGATCTAATATAGAACTAGCTGTTCATTAAATAGCTTAGTAATTTGATTATAGCAGAGACATAGAAGAATGAAAGAGAATATATAAAAATAAGTGATATGGTAGTTCAAAGTCTATTTTAACCTATATTAAGTGAAGGAAAAGTCACTGAAGTTGTTCTACACAAAGTTAAACAACACGCTGGCAAAATATTTGGAAAAGGTTCTATGAAAATAAATTGTGCTAACTGGATTATTTTTCTGACTTCTCATCTCTTGTATTTTTTAATTTTTATTTATTATTTTTCATGTGTATGAATGTATACTGTCTGCATGCAGGTCTGTGCACCCATGTCATGCAATGTGATGGAGGTCAGAAGAGGGCATCAGATTCCCCTGGAGCTGGAGTTAAAGACGGTTCTCAGCCTCCATGTGGGTGCTGGGGATCAAACCCGGGTCCTCTGCAAGAGCAGTCAGCGCTCTTAACCACTAGGCCATCTCTCCAGCCCCTATTTCTTGTATTTTTAAGGCTGCATAATAGGTATGTCTGTATCATGAACAGCAGTGGATATTGTTTATCATTTTCTTAAAATGTTTGCTGCTTTTGTTAAAGTTAGAAATGAAAAGGCTAAAACGAATCACTTCTAACCCATTTGCACAGTTAGAGAAATTTCATTCCAGCCTCTCTTCCTTGCCTTTCTCTCTTTAGTCTTTACTTCCTTTCTCTTTCTTCCTATCACATTGCCTTTGCTTTTCTTCTATTCTAAACAAGTTCTGATTTCCCTAACTTATTGTTGTCATCTTTGCCATTTATGCAATAAAGATTCCACTGGGAATATACAAGGTAATTAATATGCCCAGTGGCCCATTACTCCGCACCAAACTTTTCCAAATTTTTCTTTAGTGTTTTATTCATCACTTCTCTAAAAATCAGAAGCTACCTTGTGTCAAAGACAAATAAGTATTAACAATAATAGAACATGCAAGAGCCATCCCATTTTTTTCTAGAAGACTAAGGTGCAGAAGAATATGTATATTCAGTGCTAGTAGGTATGTAAAATAAATTAATGAACAAAACTGAAGTCTAAGAACCTCACCTCTTCCCAACTAAGGAATAAGAATGAGAAGTGGAGAAGTTACTTCTTAAGCCAGAACAATTCATTTGTCTAATATCTGGGGTATATATTTGTATTTTTACATTTTTAACTTTCTAAAATATTGAAGCAATGAAGTATCATTTGAAAATTGAAAACAGGAACCACCAAAGGCTACAAAGAACCAAAGCACTCTTAAGGAGAAAGAACATAGCTGGATAGAATGCCCAACCTCAAATTATAATACAGAGCTATAGTGACAAAGATAGCCAGGTACCAGCAAGCAAACAAATAGATAGACCAACAGAACAGATTAGAGCACCTGAGAAAACTGATAAAGCTGTGGTCATTTGATTTTTTATAAGGGTGACAAAGATCATGCAGTCAGAAGATAAAAAAAGATAACCTATTCAATAAAAAGTGTTGGAAAAACTGATCACTACCTGCAAAAGAATGAAAGTATATCCACACCTTTCTCCCTGTACAACAACAAATTCAAAATAGGTCAAATACCTTAATAAAAAGCTGAAATGCTGATGAAAACATACAGAATAAATGACATACAGATGAAAACATATAGAGTACAAGTCAAGACATAGACACAGGCAAAAACTTTCTGAACAGATCTCCAACAGCTCAGGAAATATGGGGCTACATGAAATTTAAGTTTCTGCAGAGCAAAAGAAAGTACCAGCAGAGCAAACAGCTCACAGAATGGAAGAAAATCTTTGCCAGCTGTTCTTCAGACAGGGGCAAAGAGCCAGAATTTACAAAGAACTGAGAAAAAGACCCCATTAATCAACAAATGGCCTGTGAAATGAACAGACAGTTCTCAGAAGAAGAAAAATGGTAATAAGTACTTGTAAAAGTGTGTGACATCCCTAACCATCAGAGAAAGGCAAATTAAAACTACTTCGAGATACTACCTCATCCTAGTCAAAATGGCAAATACCAAGGAATATAACAACAAGTGTTGGTGGCGATGTGGAAAAAGAACTCTTATCATCTCTGATGGTAATGCAAACTAGTACAGCCATTATGGAAATCAAATGAAAGTTTCCTATGGATGGACCCATATTGAGGGACATTTGGGGACACAAATCAGACTCTTTAGGCCATATTACAAATAAGAGAGTACATTAAATTGGGCAAGTGGCAGTGAAGGGAGGGGAGGAAAGGGGAAGGGATAAAAATGCCATCAAAGTATATTGTATGAAAATACAAAAAAGATCAATAAAAATAAAAAAAATTGAAACTGCTATATGACTCAACCATATGATTCCTGGGAATATACACAAAGACTTCATACCATATCACAAAGATACTTACACATCTATGCTTTTACTTCCCTATTCACAATAATAAGAAAATCCAACCACCCTAGATATTCATCAGTTGATGAATGTATAATGAAAGTGTGGTATATATACACAACTTAATTTTATTCAAGTGTAAAGAAAAAATGAAATAGTGAAATTTTCAGGAAAATGGGTGGATCCGAACAGTATAATATTAAGCAAGGTGACCCAGTCTCAGAAAGACAAAAAGCTTATGTTCTCTCTCTCTGTGGATCCTAGCCTGTATGTATATAAATATACACGTATGTATATAAATGGACATAAATGTGGATAAAGCCCCCCAAAACTCAAAGAGTTTAAAAGAGAGTAAAAAGACATAAAGAGGGATGATAGCGGCAGGGATGACCAAAAGGACACATGGGGAGTGAAAGAGATGGAGGACAGAAATCACAAAGTGGGCGTCAGACAAGCATGGAGATAAGGGACATGAGGAGGAGAAGAATCTACTGACACACACTTGTTAGGAAATATCATACTAACGCCGGGCATGGTGGTGCACGCCTTTAATCCCAGCACTCGGGAGGCAGAGGCAGGTGGATCTCTGTGAGTTCAAGGCCAGCCTGGTCTACATAGTGAGCTCCAGGCCAGCTGGGACTAAAGGGAGACCCTGTCTCAAAAAGACCAAAAAAAAGGAAAAGAAAAAAGAAAATTTCATACTAATATTTAACATCTTGCATGCCGGTTTAGTGTTTTAAGTAAAGTATTGCCTATGCCTAATTTTGAAAACCTGAAAAATTTGAAAACCTGAAAAATATTGATTAAAAATTGATCATTTCTAAGTTTGACAGTACTAGAACATAAATTGAGAATCCTCATCACAGGAATTGAACTACAAGAATCTTTTTTTTTTATTGTTTGGTATTTTGTTTTTTCTTGTTTTGTTTTGGGAGACAGAGTCTCCCTAGTATCCTCAATTAGTCTGGAACTTGCAAAAAAGAACAGGTTGGCTTCAATCTCCCAGAGATCTGCCTGTCTCTGCCTCCTGAGTGTTGGTATTAGAGGCATGTGACACCACTTCTGCCTGGCATAGGAAAACTTGCTTTAATGAGACATTACCATGGATAATTCATGGTGGAATAAAGAATGATGGTGTTTTATGACATTTTAAAGACAAAAGATTTTCTTTTACAAAACTCATACTCAAGTATGTCTTGTTAAATTGTTGTTCAGAAATATTTCAAGGCCAAAAGGATTTGTATAGGCATGACAGCATTGTTGAACCTGAGTATTTGCAAGTAATCAGAATACCAGATTTTAAAGTCTAAGTGATATAACTCATTTGTTCATTCTCAAAAAAATTAATTCTAATTCTCTTCCTGAATAAAGAGAAAAACAAATAGGTTGCTATGAAAATCAAATCTTGCCAGAAATGGCAATGCCAAGCACAGTGAGAACTGTTGTTCCTAATCATTTTTTTTTGTTCCTAATCTTAAAGAGAAAAGACACCAATGAGCCATAGTTAATTTTGTTCTCATCAGAATTTTCATATAAGAAATAATTCCAGATTTCATTTCAAATCATCTTTATGAATATCTACTCCTTATGTTGTGATATGGAACAAAGCAGGATTGTATAGATGAGAAAAAACTTTTATTGAATATTAAAAACTATGCTGATTTTAGAGACTTGTGGCTGTACAAGGCACTGAGAATAAGTGACAATTGACTATTGAGTCTTTTTATTTTTTTATTTTTAATAATTTTTTATTTTATTTTTATTTTTTATTTTATTTTATTTATGTGAATGAATGTACTGTCTGCATGCAAGTCTGTGCACCCGTGTCGTGCAATGCTGCGGAGGTCAGAAGAGGGTGTCGGATTCCCCTGGAACTGGAGTTCTCCTGGATTTGGAGTTTCAGATGGTTCTCAGCCGCCATGTGGGTGCTGGGGATCGAACCCCGGTCCTCTGCAAGAGCAGTTGGCGCTCTTAACCGCTAGGTCATCTCTCCAGCCCCGACTATTGAGTCTTAAGAAAATATATATCATTCTGTCTAAGGCTCGGGGAACATTGCAGAGAGGGGTAGAAAGAATGCAAGAGCCAGAAGACAGAGAGAGAAGGGCTGTGAAAAGTACTTTATGACCAAGATGCAACCATTACAATCAGAACCTCACAGCAGCTCCAGATGCCTGAGCTCGGTCTGACCAGGAATGGGCCTGTCAACAGTCAGGCATGGGTGGAGGAAGAACATTTGGGGCCTACCTGTCACCATTGAGCTATTTTATACTAAGATTCAGGGCTAGGGAAAATCATTGCTTTCAGTTGTGAGACCACTGATGACCTTACCAGGGTCTAAAAGAGCATTTGAATCTACTGATCACACAGATGACCCTGGTTAAACTAAATGAGCTACAAACCCAACCCAAAAGTCATGGTTCTTTGAAAGGGCCTGGTAGAGATGGGGAGAATTATAGAGATGGAAGGAATACAAGAGGGGGTGTGGGTGGGAGAATAATCGGAGTACATTATATACATATGTGATTGTCAAATAAAATTAATCAATAAAAAAGTAAGAAGATCCACAAATAAAACTGAGCCATATCTGGGTATTCATTTGATTATTCCTACAGGCTAGAAAATTATTTCATGTTTAATCCCATGCATTTTTAAAGCAGATTGATCTTTAGCTGACTGAATTCCCTGTGTGATCTGTTTGCTTATATCTCTTCTTTCTTTGACATACAGGTGTGGCTATGTCCAAGCACAATATAGTATTGTTCAGTGTTCACTTGAGCACCTCAAAATGTTTTCACACTGATCCCATAGATACACTTTTTCCACACACCTACTTAAAAGTGAAAGATAAGTCTCAATAATGTTTTTAAAGAACTGAAAAATGTTGGGCTGGAGAGTTGACTTTGTAGGTCTAAATTGTCTAAATTGAATTGAAAAATGATGTCTGAAATACACAAAACATCAATAAAAATATTATATTAAAAACTCTTATTCTCTTCTTTTTCTTTATTGGCTATCAAATCACAACTATCTTGAAGATTTACTAAGACAGAAATTCACATTTTGTTAAATGCCAGGGTCCTTTTTCAAGCTCTAATAGTCACTAAACACACACACACACACACACACACACACACACACACAGACACACAGACACACACACACACACACACACACACACATACGGGGCTCTCAGATGACATCAGTCTGTGGCTCAATTTCAACTCCTCCATTCAGCACATGGCTTTCCCAAGGGGACTGTTCTACTTTATAATTATGCTGTTATGGGAAAATGGCATAACTAGGTGCAATGGAAAGTTTTTCTTCCTTTCCAAGTGCTAAGTCAGCCACGTTCTTTTGGAAGCAGCTCCATGTGTTTCTGGGAGTGCCAAGATGCACCTACAACTTCAGATTTAGTTCTTGACTTTCATATCTTTTCCCACGTCAGTGCTCTTTTACGCCTTTCCTCTGAAGATTTCTAACATGTCTTAAATACACGTGATATGTAAGGATTCAAATTAAAAACCTTTCTCATCTGAGAATCCCCAAATCAAAACATCTAAACGCCACTGAACAACTTAAATGCAATATCTATGAGCAGCTCCAACTTACATACTAGGAATTTAACATGTAATTTCTCTTCTCTCCTAATTATTTTGAACATGTTCCCTTTAGTGCAATTCCCATCTCAACAAGTGTCACCTTTATTTATGTTTCACCAAACACTATAACCTGGATGTGAAATTCATTCTCCTCATTGTTTATAACAACTTATGTACCTGCTTTAACATCGCTGTGACCCATTTCTTTATCTCTTCTTGTATCACAGACTTCCTTCAGATCCTCAGAAGAGTTCACTTTGTTCCTTCAGTAACATTCAGCCTGCTCATAGTTTAGATTTTTCCAATCGTAGTCTCTCCATCCCCAGCAGTGATCAGCTGCTGACAGATCCTCAGATAAGACTGGGGCTTCTTGCCTACTTCTACAGTTCTATGCTGAGTGCTGGTCTGGTTTGAGTTTGCATGAGTCTTGTGCACGCTGGCACCATTGTTTTTAAAGTGACATAAGGAGGGGCTTTTCAGGCTTTTCAAGCTATTGACTGTAAATTTCCACAGAATGCCTTATGTTTACAAATAGCCCGCAGGAATTAGAGAGTTCCACTGGCCTTTGGACATTTAATTGAGAGCCTGCAAATGCCAAAAATGAATAATGTCACAATTATTTTTGTGACATTAATATTAAAAATAGTTGAGATTCATGACATATTTTTACTGGCCATTTTATTTTCTTTTTTAATCAAAATTTTCCAAATTTCATATAATACATTTTGATCATATTCAGACTCTCTTTCCTACCTGCAACCCTCTTAGAGACTCCTCTGCTGGATTTCATACTCTGTCATATATATATCTGCATCTCTAAATGCCTTTCAGTGTGCATCCATCCACTGGAGCATGGTTAACATATCTAAGTGTCATACCCTTAAAGAAAACCAGTTGCCAACAGTTCCTCAGCTAATGGAACTTCTTCCACACTTCCCCAATTCTGTGCTGAATTTTGTCTTGCTTGAGCTTGCATGGGTCTTGTGTATGTTGTTATGAATGTTATGAGTAACTCCCAGCTGTCTGCAAAACATTGTTTCTTTGTGGTCATCAACCACTTCTGACTCTTACAGCCTTTCTTTACTATGGTAACTGAGGCTTCAGTGGCAGAGGTTTGACATAGATATAGTATTCAGGGATAAGTTCTCTGTAGTCACTACTTTGATGAATAGTGGCTTTCTGGGAATCATCAGTTGCACAAAGAAGCTTTACTGATGAGTTGAGAGATACATTAATATTGATTCCTTCCTCTGCTAAGCTATATTCCCTGAAACTTAGTGTAAGCGTCGCCTCCCTCTCTCCCTCCCTCTCTCCCTCCCTCTCCCCCTCAGTTAAAGTATCCTTCATTTCCCCTAATTCTACCTTGATGATACCTGCCTCCTGCTATCCACCTCTATCCATCTCATTCTACCTCTTATCCCCATGGTTCCTCTCCATTTTCCTGATTCCTAAGATTACATCAGATATATACTCAAATATAAGAATTTGGAGCTAAGACCCAAATATGAGAGAGAACATTTCACTTGTTTTTTTTCTGAGTCCGTGTTATTTCACTTAGTATAACAGTTCCATCCATTTACCTGACAATTTCATGATTTTGTCTTTCTTTACATGTG
This sequence comes from Rhizomys pruinosus, assembly GCA_009823505.1. Classification (NCBI taxonomy): domain Eukaryota; kingdom Metazoa; phylum Chordata; class Mammalia; order Rodentia; family Spalacidae; genus Rhizomys; species Rhizomys pruinosus. Next base: position 4,415,793 of record VZQC01003434.1, on the reverse strand, counting down.
AGTAGAGCTCTGTTGTGTGAATGTACCACATTTTCATTATCCATTCATTGGTTGAGGGATGTTTAGGCTGTTTCCATTTCCTAGTTATTGTGAAAAGAGCAGCAACAACATGGCTGGGCAAGTGTCTCTGCAGTAGGGTCTATGGTGCTTTGGGTATATGCCAAGGAGTGGTATAACCAGATTATGTGATAGATTTATTCATTTTTAGTTTTTTAAGAGTTCCCCACACTTATTTCACAGGTTGCACCAATTCACAATCCCAACAGTGGTGAATGAATATTCCCATTTCCCTGCATTAATGGTCACTTAAAAAAATCTTTCTAAAATTTAGCATACAAACTAATAACTTTCATTAATTCTTTTCCTTTCCAATCCCCTTCTCCATGACCTCCAGTTCCTGCTGGTCTCACTCCTCCTTTCAATAGGCTCCTTCTGCTTTCATGTCATTTGTGAATGTTATATAATCCTCCACTGCTTCCTAACCCCTCATTTCCCCTTTCCTGGACCTCTTTATAGTTTCAGGACCTATAGCCATAATGTCACACACATCTATAAATATTAAAATATAGGGTCTGCATATAAGTGAAATTCTACAGCATTGCCTTCTGAGTCTGGGTTATTTCATATAATAAAACTATTTTGATTTCTTTCCATTTTCCTGCAGCTGTCACAATTACACTTTTCTTTGGAGCTGAATTTGTATCACATTTTCATTTAAATTTTTTATTATTTTTTTTAAAATAATGTTACTTTCATTATACTTATATCTATTGATGGGCAGCTAGGCTGGTTCCATTTCATTGGTACACTGACTAGAGCAGTAAACAGACATGCAAGTACCTCTGTGGTAGGCTTTAGGGTCCACTGGTTTACATCCAGAAATGTTATAGCTAGATGATATGGTAGTTGCAGTTTTAGCTTTTGAGAAATCTCCATTTTTATTTCCACAGTGACCTCACCAATATTAAAAAAACTTTAAGCAGAGTTTCAGAAGCAAGGTTTCAGAGAGAATTATCATCAATAGAAAGAGCAAATTTTCCTTTGTTTTGATTCATGTTAAAGAGTTTGGGTTCATAGTAGAAGGAAAATTTGGTAAGTTTTTCAAAGTCATGCCAAATTCACATATGCAGTTTTCTGTATAAATTCCCCTTAACAGTGATCCACTGTTAAACATTCAGTTTCCTCTAAAGCCCAGTAGCAGACCAATCTATCACATGACCTGAATTGTCCATTATGACCTGGGTATTATCTGCCCCACCAGTCATAAATTTGGGTGTGCAGACAAGTGATCTACCATACAGTGGAAATGGATGTGATTATTCCTGCAAGGATTCCAAGGGCTCAAGAAAGTCATATGAACAAATTGTTCAAATGTCTGTAGCTCCTACTCCTATCACAATATATACTTCTGGCTCTAAGCATGAGTGCATTTATTTGTTCTGTTCTTGACTTTGAATATAGTATAACTAGGTGGTTTAGAAGACTTGATTATGCAATAATGGACAGTAACTAGGAAGTTTGAGCTAAAATAACCCCCTCCTTCCCTAAGTTCGTCAGGGTATTTTATCAGGGTAACAAAAATGAAACTAAGACAGAAATTGATACCAGGAGTGTAGTTGTCGCTTTGGTAAACAACATTGTTTTTATCCTGCTTGAGTTATTTTATTGCTGGAATGTACAAGAGTTTGAAACTTTAGTCTAGAAAAGCCATTGAATGCTGTGGAGTTTAATGGAATATTATTGTGAATAAGAATGCTGAGGGAAATGTGGACATCCGGCTTTCCTATTTGTGTTATTGATTTTGCACACTCTTCTTTGAATCTTTTTTTATCTATGAGAAGGCAAGCTCTTACGAAAATATAAATTATCCATAAATTTGAAGCATATTTTTCTCAGATAAAGCCATAGGGTTTGCAAGTAAAGGAAATCAGCAAGATTCTTATTATTGGGGTAGGTATATGACATAGATAATATTACATATAACTGGTAAACCTCAAAATTATACTCAGAAAAAAATGAGTACAAAAAATGTAATCGTAGTCAAGTGGCAAAAAATTAATACAATATAGTTAATGTCTTATTTTGATTGTATATGATTTTATTCTCATAAGGGCCTTAGATTAAATATAAGAGAAATTCCAACCAAATTCAATCAATTTCACAAATCATAGACTGCAATCTGTGCACAGAAGAACCAGTCAGAGACATACCTAGACAAATGAATTCATTTCCTTTCATGTTTTGGTCATTGACCCCAACAAAGGTTAGTCTGTTGTTTGTTGCAATAATGTCTGGAGATACAGAAAGTGGTATTGATCTCTTCATCAATAAAAGGAGAGTTCTTAAAACTAGAGTCCTGAGATCGAGATCCGGGATCTCCCAAGACCAACCGAAGCACAGATGAAGGAGAGAGAAAAACCTTCCATGACATAAACAAGATGAAAGAATACATGTCTGGAAAACCAACCCTTCAGAGAATACTTGAAGCAATTCAAAGGACAGAAGACAGGAGCAACCATCCCCAGGCACCTAGAAAGAGAAATCAATAAAAGTATAACTACAGAAGTAGAAACCTAAACCAAAACTGCAAATGGATAATAAGGCAAAAGGAAGCAACACAAACCTATGAGTCATAACCTTAAATATTAATGGACTAAATTCCCCAATCAAAAGACATAGACTGGGAGATTGGATTAGGAAACAGAATCCATCCCTAAACTGTCTACAAGAAACATATCTTACCTTAAAGGACAGGTACCACCTTAAAGTGAAAGTATGGAAAAAAATATTCCAAGCAAATGGTACCAAAAAGAAAGCAGGTGTTGCTATTTTAATATCAGACAAAATAGACTTCAAAGTAAAAGAAATCAGAAGAGACAAAGAAGGCCATTACATTTTTATCAAAAGAACAATTGACCAAGAAGATTTTACAATTTTGAATATATATATGCCCCAAAACTCTGGTGCACCAAAATTATAAACCTTTATAAGGACAATTCTCCAGGACACAAGTCACAGACTAACCCCAGTCCACTCACAGTAGGGGACTTCAATACTCCACTGGCCTTTGGACAGGTCACAGGACAAAGACGAAACAGAGAGACTTATTGAAACTGGACGATATGATACATTAAATGGACCTCACAGACATCTACCGAATATTCCACCCTCAATTAACCAGAGAATACCACTTTCTAATCAGCACCCCACAGAACATTCTCCAAAATTGACCAAAATTGACCACATACTGGGACATCGAAGAAACCTCCACAAATACAAAAAAGCTTGAAATAATTTCATGCATTTTTTCAGACTACAGTGCAATAAAATTCAATCTCAACACCAGGATAACCCCTATTATCTACAAGAACAAATGGAAAACAAACAACACAATCCTGAATAATGAATGGATCAAGGAAGAGAAAGAAAGAAATAAAAAAAAAAAAAAAAAAAAAAAAAAAGGACAATACAACACAAAAACAAAACCTATGGGTACCTTAAAAGCCGTTCTAAGAGGAAGTTTATAGCCCTGGGTGCCCACATAGAAAACAGAAAGAGCACAAAGGAATGATTCTAACACTGCAGCTAAAAGCACTTGAGGCAACAACAGATGAACCCTAAATGCAACAGACAGGAATAACATAACAAAATCAGAAGCAGAAATTAATGAAAAGAACAAACAAACAACAAAAAATCAATGAATCCACAAGTTGGTTCTTTGAAAAAATAAAACACGATAGACAGGCCCTCTAGCCCAGTTAACCCAAAGAAAGAAGTAACAACTCAAATCAATACAATCCATGAGGAAAAAGGAATTATCACTGCAGACAAGGAAAAGATCCAGGAAATCATACCAGGGAGTACTTCAAAAACCTATACTCTAACCAAGTTGAAAACCTGGAAGAACTGGATGAATATCTGAAATCCTGGGAATCACCCAAAGCTCAACCAAGAAGAGATCGACAGCTTAAACAGGACCCATAATCTATGAAGAAATTGAAAGCGTAATAAGAAACTCCCCCAACTAAAAAAGCCCATCCCCAGCCGGTTCTAGCAGAATTCTATAAAACATGTAGAAAAGACTTACACCCATTAACTGAAATTGTTTAGAAGGATACAAAACAGAGGAAATCCCTTTTTTTTTCCAAAATTTCCGTCCATAAGCCAGCATCACTGTATACCAAAACCCAGGCAAAGATACAACAAAAAGGAGAAACTATAGACCCATCTTCCCTATGAACACAAATGCCAAAAATTCTAAAACAGGATACTGTCAAATCGCATTACAGACCCACATCAAGAAGATCATTCCATCATGACCAGTTGAATTCATACCAGAGATGTCGGGATGTTTCAACATACACAAAACATCACATAATCTCTCCATCAAGCATATCAATGGACTGAAAGACAAAAAAACCACACCATCATCTCAATTGATGTGGAAAAAGCCTTTGACACAAATTCCAGCATCCATTCATGCTTAAAACGTCCTGGGGAATTGGATTGGAGGGATCATCCTCAATGTAACTCAAAGCCATATACAGGAAACCCACAGCCAATATCATCTAAATAGTCGAAATGACAGAAACATTACCTTTACAGGGTAGGAACTCAGCAAGCTTGCCCCCTGTCAACCACTCCTCTTCACTATAGTGCTTGAAACACTTGCTATAGCAATAGGCAAGAAAGGAAATTAAAGGGGTTCTAATTGGAAAAGAGCATGTCAAGCTATCCCTATTTGCTGGTGATTTGATTGTTTACTTGAGGGATGCCAAAAACTACACCAGCAAACTCCTAGAAATGATTAACCATCTTAGCAAAGTTGGCAGGATACAAAATTAACCTTAAATAAAAATCAGTAGCCTTTTACACCGACAACAAGCAACTGAGGCCTGAAGTGAAGGAGACCTTCCAACTCACCAATAGCCTCAAAAACAATAAAATACTAGAACAAACCTAACCAAGACACCAAAGATTTCAACAAAAATTTAAAATCCTTGAGAAAGAAAATGAAGAGGCATCAGGAAGATGGAAAAAACTCCCGTGCTCATGGATTGGAAAACGTCATATAGTAAAAATGTCCCATTCTACCCAAAACCGTGTATAGATTTAATGCACTCCCACTTAAAATCCCCAAGAATTTTTCACGGCTTGGAAAATAAGTCCTTAAATTCATTTGGAAAAACAAAAGACCCCGAATAGCCAAAGCAACCCTGAGTGAAAAGAGCAATACAGGGGGGATCTCTATACCAGACTTCAAACTATACTACAGGGCTATAGTCATAAAAACAGCTTGGTACTGGCACAAAAACAGACCTGTTGACCAATGGAACAAAACCAAAGATCCAAACTTGAGCACATACAATTTCAGCCATCTCATATTTGACAAGGGGGCCAAGAAGACACAATGGAGAAAAGACAGCATCTTCAGCAAGTGGTGGTGTTGGCAAAACTGGATCACCACTTGTAGAAGAATGAAATTAAACCCCTGCCTCTCACCCTGTACAAAAGTCAAATCCAAATGTATCAAAGACCTCATCGTGAAACCCCAAACTCTGAAGGCAATAGAAGAAAAAGTTGGCAGCAGACTATAAGACATAGGCATAGGAAAAGACTTCCTAAATCAGACAGCAGCTGCACAAGAATTAATGTCAATAATTGACAAATTTGACCTCATTAAACTCAAAAGCTTTTGTACATCAAAAGAAACAATCAAGGAAGTGAAGAGAAATTCCACAGAGTGGGAGGAAACCTTCACTGCAGAAACATCTGACAAAGCATTGATTTCCAGAATATATAAACTACTCAAAAAACAAAGAAGAAATAAAACAAATGACCCGATCAATAGATGGAGCAAAGAGCTAAACAGAGACTTCACCAGTGAGGAATTAGAGATGGCTGAGAAACATCTTAAGAAGTGTTGAACATCATTAATTATTAAGGAAATGCAAATCAAAACCACTCTAAGATATCATCTTACTCCAATAAGACTGGCTAGGATCAAGAAAACAAATGACACCCGGTGTTGGAGAGGTTGTGGGGAAAGAACAACACTCCTCCACTGCTGGTGGGAATGTAAACTACTACAGCCACTATAGAAAGCAGTGTGGAGAACCCTTGGAAGACTTGGAATGAACTTGTCACCCGACAGTCATACCACTCTTGGGAATGTACCTACAAGACTCATTTTACTGCAGAAATACATGCACAGCCATGTTTATTTCAGCTCTCTTCACAATAGCAAGGAGCTGGAACCAAACCAAGTGCCCTCAACTGACAAAGGGATAGAGAAAATGTGGTACATCTACACAATGCAGTTCTATGCAGTGGTAAAGAAAGATGACATCATGAGTTTTGCAGGTAAATGGATGGAACTAGAAGATATGTTAAGTGAAGTAACACAGTCCGAGAAAAACAAATGACGATCATCTGTGGATGCTAGTGCCAATTACCTAGTTGTAAGTATTTCTTGTGCATGGCCCCTTGAGCTTTCGTCCAAGTATTTGGGAGTGACGCATATTGAAAACAAAACAAAACAAAAAAACAGAAAGGACTGCATCTACGAATGAAATGGTGAACTTCTGCTCAAAACAGTCAACTTCCACATGGAGAATTTCGAGAAAGACTGAGAAAGAGATGAAAAGCACGTTTGGCGGAATGCATGAGCTCTGATGGGGTGGGGGGTAGGGTGGGGGACACGAGTCTAGATCTGATTAGTAACATAATCTTGTACAAAAAAAATATATATAATAAAAAAAAATCAATCTCCTTCCAAGGCTCAAGGAATGCTGTGGAAAGGGTGGGGGTGGGGAAGGGCAGAAAGAATGTAAGAGCAAGCAGATAAGGAGGAATGCTTTCAAATGCTGTCCTCTGAGTATGAGATGGCTGCTGCACGCAATAACCCACAGCAGCTGTGGTTACCTGCACAATATGATGCCAGTTAATATTTCTAGCATGAGCTTTCAAAGTGCTGGAAGGTACTATGCATAGTACCAGAAGGAAAGCATAATCATCAAGCTTACCCATCTGCGAATCCTTTGAACTACAGCAACAACTGGCCTGGAAGGATCTGTCCACTGGTGAATGGTGGCATGAGTATTGTAAGATTCACTGTCTGCTCTCTAATTGGGCTTAAGGTTCACTTCATAGGATGGAGCCTATCTCAGAGTCTTGGTGGGGGTGTGGTGGGGTCTTTACCCATACACATAGCATCCAGCCTTGCCTCTGCTGCTTGGTTCCCAGGCAAAACAAACAGACTCTCCAATCTTAGTTTAAGGGAGACTAGAAAGTTTAATCGGGCATTGCCTACAAAGTGAATGAGGACTACACACACACACACACACACACACACATATATATATATATATATATATATATATATATATATGGTAAAGTACATTAAGTTGATTAGAGGGTATAAGGGGAGGTGTGGACAAGAGAGGGGATCAGAATACGATCAAATTATATTTCATGGAAATCTCAAAAATACAATAAAATTTTTACATTCTAGCATGGAGTGGGGAGGGACTCTTGAGGCTCAACCCTAACTGAGGAGCAGTTGACCTTGATGGCTACTACTTGAGGGAAGTCACTCTTCATTGAGTGTTGGCCATTGGCAGATTGCACCTATGTCCCTAGATAATCATACAACCATTTGGATAAGAGCACCACTAATTGGACTCAATCAGTTATAAAAAATAAAAAATAAAGAGACCTGAAGTAAAAAGAGATTTTTTTTTAAAGAATTGGATCAAGAGAGGTTGGGTCAGGTTTTGGGAGTCAATATAATTAAGATGCACTGAATACATCTATGAAATTTTCAAATCCTCTTCCTTCTCTTCCTCTTCCTCCTCCTCAGATGTTAGCAGTAGCCAGAGGAGAGATGGACATTGTTGGACCAGCCCCTGTCTGATTAGCCACTCACTGACTGTTTATCACCATCTCTAAAGAGTTTTCTACCTGTTGGGTCCTGGATTTTGACATGATAGCAAGTATATAACATAAGGCAATTTGAGGCCAGATGAAACACAATGGGTGAGATTTAACCAGAAGTTCCCTCTATATAAATAAGCTGACTGCAGGGTTGTTTTTTTTTTCAGAAAAATTTGAATATAATTATGTTTGCTTAGTTAATGAAGCTGTCATTGATTGGTATTTCATTAAGATTAAAGTAAAAATATTGGGTCTAGGGAAATGGCTCAGCAATTAAGGGTACGCACTTCTCTTCTAGAAGATCCTTTACCCTCCACTACCCTCTGTGGGCAACTACACTAATGTACACATACCACCACTCAGCTCACATGCATGCACATAACTAAAAATATAAAACCAAAATAAAGTGAAAATCTCATTATAGATATTGACTTGGTCAAATGTTTTTAGAATGAATGCAATCAAAAGATATACTTAATTTTAAATGTATATGTGTTCTACTATACCAGAGTGATAAGAAAAAAGTAAGTTAAGAACTTAGGAAGTTTCAGATATAGTTTTATATTGCTGTTTATTAAATTCACAATAAAACTCTACTTATAAGTAGGAATAAACCAGGGTATGATGAAATTATATCTAATTATTAATCTTTAGGTTTTATTTTATTTTTTCCCCCACTGTGTGACCCCATTCAGTGCCAGCAGCCTACAGGCAGAGGCCAGGCTATGGTTCAGAGGCACAGTTTGCCCTAGCATGTAACACTATGAGAGGCCCAGGGTGACAAGCCTGCCGTAAATTCAAACCCATGCTTAATCTTTAGGTTTTATAAGAATAGGTTGTGAAAATGAAAGGTATAATATTCAACTATAATAGTAAAAATCTATTGTAGTACCAGTGTAATATATAATTATAAGTGAATTATGTCACCAAGATAAGCCCTTGTCTTTGAGAAAAGATTAAAATAAACAATCAACAGAATATCATGTGAGAATGAGAGTCTTTACTTTGTTAATTTATGAGTATATAACTCAACTCCTCTGAGCGTGTGTTAGCATGTTGAAAATACTTAATGGAAGGTTGACAAAATCATTTGTTGGAATAGAATGCTCAATTATCTATCTATGGGATAACATTTATTGTGTTCTTTACTCTTTGCTAATGAGTAATTGTCTCTGTTTCTAATCTTTCATACCTTTTCTATTAGTAGTATTTTATCAATGCTGGGGATCCAATCCAGGACCTTGCACATGCTAAGCAACTATTCTAATGTGGAGATACATACCCTACCCAAAAGAACACAGCTTCATCTCCAATTACCATTTGTAACTCTAATTCATTCTTGCTATTTTAAGGCAATGCATGCAAGCAAATTACTATCACTTTCTAGTTTGGATTTTATTGCTTTCAATGTGTCTATTTTATTAACCATCTTTTCCAAGTAAGTTTATATTTATAACATTCATCACCCATCAAAGATGCTTATTTTTGCAATGGATGAAGAGTTGGAAAGAATTCTACAACTAGTTACACTCAGAGAATAAGTGTCTTGAGAGATGCCTATCCCTAAATTACACATCTACAGCAGAATCTCAAAACCTAAAGGCTCATGTAACATAGTAGAATGGGGTAAGGAGAATACTAACGCTTCTCTCAACTCTTATCAGTGAAGCTTCCTCATGCAACAGAGTATTATGCACACTGAAGCCCACAACTGGCCAAAGTGTAGAGAATAAGAGACTGAGAGTATGTCTCTGGATAGACTCCTATATTAAACCTCACCCACCCGTGACTAAGGGACCATTGCAGAAGAGGAGGCAGAAAGATTGTAAAAGCCAGGGTTGGTGCATGAACACAGTCTTCCAGGCCTCTGCTAACTTGCTCATGTGATCTTCTAGCAATGGCAGCAGCGTGCACAGGTCCACGCAAACTCAGGAAAAAAACCAGCATGGAAATGGGGAAATGGGTAGCAGATTCCAACCTTAGCTAAGGAACTATTGGCAGTTCATCACTTCTGAGTGGGGGAGAGTTGATCTTCGTTAAGGGAGTTACTCTTGATAGACTGACTGGACCCTAGAGGATGGATTTGCTCTGAGGGAGATCTGGGGACACAAACCTGCCTCATTAGGCCTTAACATATATGACAGAATGTGCGGAATTGGATAAGGCCAGCTGGGACTAAAGGGAGACCCTGTCTCAAAAAGGCAAAAAAAATATATACTTTGCAAAAGTCTGTTTATTGTATGTCTTATTATTGGTTTGGCTACAATAGTCTTATAGGATCTTGATCACATTATTGATAAAGAAGAGAAAGGCAGTGAGAAGGATGGACAAATTAGAACATAGTAGAATGACTATATGTATGTATGTATGTATGTATGTATGTATGTATGTATGTATGAAAATGCTGTATTTTCAGTGGTTAAGAGCACTGACCGCTCTTACAGAGGACCTGGGTTCGATCCCCAGCACCCACATGGCGGCCGAGAACCATCTGAAACTCCAATTCCAGGAGAACTCCAGTTCCAGGGGAATCCTACACCCTCTTCTGACCTCTGCAGCATTGCACGACGCGGGTGCACAAACTTGCATGCAGACAGTACATTGATACACATACAGAAATAAGTAAATGCCGGGCGTGGTGGCACACGCCTTTAATCCTAGCACTTGGGAGGCAGAGGCACTCGGATCTCTGTGAGTTCGAGGCCAGCCTGGTCTACAGAGTGAGTTCCAGGACAGCCAGAGCTATAGGGAGATCCTGTCTCAAAAAAAAAAAGACCAAAAAAAAAAAAAAAAAAGTAAAAATGTCCATAGCATTTTAAAGGTGTTTTTTGGGACAATTGTGTGCACTAATTTTTTAAAAAGTCAGATGTATTATTTTGGAGGTTTAGTCTTTGTGTGTTTATGTTGCGTGTGTGTGTGTGTGTGCGTGAATTTGTGTATCAGTGTGGGTGCATGCGTTCTAAAGCACATGTGGAGGTTAGAGTCCAGCCTCAGGTTCTGATCCTTGCCTTTTCTCTGGTCTGAGGCAGCATCTTCTGTTGTTTTCTGTTGTGAACACCAGGTAACTAGCCCATGGGCTTCTGAGCATTCTTGTGTCTCCACCTCTCATTTCACCAGAAGTACTGGGATTGCAAACTCTTCTTTTAATCTAACAATTTTATATAATTATTTAACATGGATTTCAAAAAGTGTCATTTTGTTTTAATGAACATTCTTTCTTCTACTCTAAAGAACTTAAGCAGACTTAAACATACATTCAGATTCTAATATTCTTATTTTCTGAAGTGGATTTCTCAGCTTTATAAAGTGGCTGTAAGCTATTTGTGTATTTAGCACTGACAAACTTGTATTAAGTAGGAGTTTGAATTTTTATCTTGCCATTTCTTGTCAGTTCTGCAGCATCCAGATTCTCCAGAAACCCAGTGCTGAATCTTGTATTGGGTCCCATGGAACACTGACAGTAGGGAAAGTACAGTCACTTAGCTCTAGACAGGCTTCATCTACTGTAATCACTCAAATCTCTCACCCTCTCTCCATGTCTACTGGTTTTCTAATAATCAGTCACACAGACAATGGAGGAGACAAAGCTGTTTGATGTTCACTTCTATGACAGAAGTGTGAAGAAATGGAAAATGAACAGATTTTGTAGTTCATAGAGTTCCATATCCATAAAAGGACATATTAAGTTTGGTTCACTTATAAATTGTTATATATAGACCACTGTGATGGTAAAACTATGGTTATACTAGCTTAGCATAAATAAAGAGCTAAGTTATTTCATTATGCCATGCAGGGCATGCTTGTTTCTAACTCCTTGGTTCAATTTAAGCTTTAGCCTCAGGCAGGGTTTGGTTGAAACAGGAATTCCTGCTCAAACCTTAAATACAAATAATTTTTTTTTTTAAGTTCATTTAAGATTGTAAGATCCAGGGCTGGAGAGATGGCTCAGTGGTTAAGAGCACCGACCGCTCTTGCGGAGGATCCAGGTTTGATCCCCAGCACTCACATGGTGGCTGAGAACCGTCTTTAACTCCAATTCCAGGGGAATCCGACGCCCTCTTCTGACCTCCAAGGCATTGCACGACACAGGTGCACAGACCTGCATGCAGACAGTACATTCATACACATAAAGAATAAATTAAAAAAATATTGTAAACTCCTCCTCCGGGCGTGGTGATGCACGCCTTTAATCCCAGCCCTCAGGAGGCAGAGGCAGGCAGATCTCTGTGAGTTCAAGTCCCGCCTGGTCTACAGAGTTCCAGGACAGCTGGGGCTACAGGGAGACTCTGTCTCCAAAAAGACCAAAAAAAAAAAAAATAAAAAAATAAACTGATCAATGAAATGAATTGGAAATACAATGTGCGCTTCTTTTGTGGTACAACTCTGAAGTGGCCCCACAGGTTGGTATCTGAACACTGTGCTAGAAGGTGTGGACCCTCTAGGATGCGGAGCCTTCCTGGAGGAAGGGAGAGCGGAAACCCTCAGGAAAAGTGGACAGTATACAGAGAATAATTGCAATAAATAAACACAAAGATTCCCCCACTGCATAATTTTAAAATCACCCCTTGGGAATGAACAGACAGCTCAGTTGGTAAAGTGCTCTCCCTGCAAGCACAAGGACATGAGTTCAATCCCCAGCACCATCTAAAAGGCCAATGTGGTGGCATGCGTCTTTAATTCCAGCACTAGTGGGGGAGCAGAGACACAAGGATCCCTAAGTCTTTATGGCCAGCCAGCCTAACCAAGCCACCCTAGTTCTACTGATGCTGTCTTAAGATGGCTGTAACAGCTGAGGTTGTTCACTGGCTTCCATATGCATACCTGCACAGGTGTATAACACACACACAAACACACACACACACACACACACACAAACCAAAATGTATAAAAATCTCAAAAATAATGTTTTATGAGAAAATCAGGTTGCAAAATTATAGCATATATAATATTAATACTAATTATCCAGATGGAACGCCCCCATGAGTGAGGGATACGGCCTGTTTGGATGGTTGTCTGGAAGTTGTATGCAGAGCTTCAAGAGCAGCTGAACTGTGGTGTGACTGTGAAAGAGCCACTGGGGTGGTGTCCACATTCCATCCAGCTGTGTGGCTGCTCTGAGACTTAGTACCTTTGCAACACTATATTTCAACACAGTCCCTTTAAAAGTCACCCATAACTGTTCCCTTCTTAGCANTTTAAATGTATATGTGTTCTACTATACCAGAGTGATAAGAAAAAAGTAAGTTAAGAACTTAGGAAGTTTCAGATATAGTTTTATATTGCTGTTATTAAATTCCACAATAAAACTCTACTTATAAGTAGGAATAAACCAGGGTATGATGAAATTATATCTAATTATTATCTTTTAGGTTATTTTTATTTTTTCCCCCCCCACTGTGTGACCCCACTTCAGTGCCAGCAGCCTACAGGCAGAGGCCAGGCTATGGTTCAGAGGCACAGTTTGCCCTAGCATGTAACACTATGAGAGGCCCAGGGTGACAAGCTCCGTAAATTCAAAACCCATGCTTAATCTTTAGGTTTTACTAAGAATAGGTTTGTGAAAATGAAAAGGTTAATATTCAACTCTAACTAGTAAAAATCTATTGTAGTACCCAGTGTTAATATATAATTATAAGTGAACTTATGTCACCAAGATAAGCCCTTGTCTTTGAGATGAATAGATAAAATAAACCCAAAACATAATACATGGTGAGAATTGAGGAGAGTTTTACTTTGTTTAATTTATGAGTATATAACTCAACTCCTCTGAGCGTGTGTTAGCATGTTGAAAATACTTAATGGAAGGTTGACAAAATCATTTGTTGGAATAGAATGCTCAATTATCTATCTATGGGATAACATTTATTGTGTTCTTTACTCTTTGCTAATGAGTAATTGTCTCTGTTTCTAATCTTTCATACCTTTTCTATTAGTAGTATTTTATCAATGCTGGGGATCCAATCCAGGACCTTGCACATGCCTAAGCACCACTACTTCTAATGTGGAGATACATACCCTACCCAAAAGAACACAGCTTCATCTCCAATTACCATTTGTAACTCTAATTCATTCTTGCTATTTTAAGGCAATGCATGCAAGCAAATTACTATCACTTTCTAGTTTGGATTTTATTGCTTTCAATGTGTCTATTTTATTAACCATCTTTTCCAAGTAAGTTTATATTTATACATTCCATTCACCCATCAAAGCATGCTATTTTGCAATGGATGAAGAGTTGTGAAGAGAATTCTACAAACTAGTTACACTTCTAGAGAATAAGTGTCTTGAGAGATGCCTATCCCTAAATTACATCACATCTACAGCAGAATCTCAAACCTAAGGCTCATGTAACATAGTAGAATGGGGTAAGGAGAATACTAACGCTTCTCTCAAGCTACTTTCAGTGAACTTCCTAATACAAAAGAGTATTATGCACACTTGAAGCCACACACTGGCCAAATGTGTAGAGAGAATAAGAGACTTGCAAAGTAGTATGTCTCTGGATAAGGACTCCATATTAAAACCCTCATCCCACCCGTGACTAAGGGACCATGCGAGATGAGGCAGAAAGATTGTTAAAAGCCAGGGTTGTGTGCATGACACACAGTCTTCCAGGCCTCTGCTAACTTGCTCATGTGATCTTCTAGCAATGGCAGCAGCGTGCACAGGTCCACGCAAACTCAGGAAAAAAACCAGCATGGAATATGCGGAAATGAGGTCAGCAGATTCCACCTTAGCTTACGGAATATTGGACGTTCACTCACTTCTTGAGTGGGCGGAGAGTTGATCTCGATAAGGGAGTTACTCTTGATAGACTGACTGGACCCTAGAGGATGGATTTGCTCTGAGGGAGATCTGGGGACACAAACCTGCCTCATTAGGCCTTAATCATAATGCAAATCGTGCCGGAATGGTGGTTGATAAGGCCAGCTTGGGGACTAAAGGGAGACCCTATGTCTCAACAAAGGCAAAAAAATATTATATACTTGCCACAAAGTCTGTTATTGAATGTCTTATATTGGTTGGCACAATAGTCTCTACTAGGGGATCTTGATCACATTATTGATAAAGAAAGAGAAAGCGCAGTGAGAAGGATGGACAAAATCAGAACATACGTTAGAATGTACCTATATGTATGTATGTATGTATGTACTGATGTATGTTAGTAGTTAAATGCTGTATGATCAATTGCTGTTTGATTTCCTCGAGTGGTTTCAAGTCAGACATAGAGGCACTCGACGCGTCTCTTTCAGACCGACCATGAGGACCGTGTTGCGTGCTCGAAGCACTCCAGCAATCCCACATGGCCAGCGCCGAGAACACGACACAATTCCTCGAGACTCCAGCTTATCAGGGGCAAATACCATCACACCCTCTGGTCTGGACGCTCTGCAGCACTTTGCAGTCGACAGCGGGCTGCACAGAACTGGCATGAGCAGAACCGTACATTGCATACACAACATACAGAAATCATTGACTCGGTACAGACGGGATGCCGACCGGGCGCGGTGGCCACAACGCCTTGTTGAAATCCTAGCACATTTGCGGGCAGAGGCGGCATACGGATCTCGTGCACTGGTTTCCAGAAGGCCCAGACTCTAGATCTTAAGAGTGAAAGTATCCAGGGACGAGCCAGGCCCTATAGGGAGATCGCATGTCTCCAAAAAAAAAATAAGTACCAAAGAACAAAAACGAAAAAAACTAAAATAAGTAAAAATGTCCAATAGCATTTTTAAAGCTGTTTTTTGGAAACCAATTGTGAGTAGCCATATTTTTATCATAAAAGCTGCAAGATGTATATTTGGAGGTGTTGTCTTTGTGGGTTTATGTTGCAGTGTGTCGTGTTGTGTGTGCCCGTGTTAATTTGTGTATCAGTGTGAGCGCTGCAGCGTTCTAAAGCACATGTGGCGAGGTAGAGTCCACAGCCTCAGGTTCTGATCCTTGCCATTTTCTCTGGTCTAGCAAGGGCAAGCATACAAATTCGTATAGTTAATATCTGTTGTGAACCACCAGTAACAGCCCATGGGCTTCTGAAGCATTCTTGGTACTCCACCTCTCAATTTCACACAGAAGTACTGGGGTATGCCCAAACTCTCTTTTAATCTAACAATTTTAATAATTATTTAACATGGATTTCAAAAAGTGTCATTTTGTTTTAATGAACATTCTTTCTTCTACTCTAAAGAACTTAAGCAGACTTAAACATACATTCAGATTCTAATATTCTTATTTTCTGAAGTGGATTTCTCAGCTTTATAAAGTGGCTGTAAGCTATTTGTGTATTTAGCACTGACAAACTTGTATTAAGTAGGAGTTTGAATTTTTATCTTGCCATTTCTTGTCAGTTCTGCAGCATCCAGATTCTCCAGAAACCCAGTGCTGAATCTTGTATTGGGTCCCATGGAACACTGACAGTAGGGAAAGTACAGTCACTTAGCTCTAGACAGGCTTCATCTACTGTAATCACTCAAATCTCTCACCCTCTCTCCATGTCTACTGGTTTTCTAATAATCAGTCACACAGACAATGGAGGAGACAAAGCTGTTTGATGTTCACTTCTATGACAGAAGTGTGAAGAAATGGAAAATGAACAGATTTTGTAGTTCATAGAGTTCCATTCCATAACAAGGACATATTAGTTTGGTTCACTTATAAATTGTTATTATAGACCACTTGATGGTCATATGGTTATACTAGCTTAGCATAAATAAAGGGCTAAGTTATTTCATTATGCCATGCAGGGCATGCTTGTTTCTAACTCCTTGGTTCAATTTAAGCTTTAGCCTCAGGCAGGGTTTGGTTGAAACAGGAATTCCTGCTCAAACCTTAATACAAATAATTTTTTTTTTAAGTTCATTTAAGATTGTAAGATCCAGGGCTGGAGAGATGGCTCATGGTTAAGAGCACCGACGCTCTTGCGGAGGATCCAGGTTTGATCCCCAAGCACTCACATGGTGGCTGGAGAACCGTCTTTAACTCCATTCCAGGGGAATCCTGACGCCCTCTTCTGACCTCCAACATTGCAAAGACACAGGGCACAGACTCTGCATGCGACAGTCCATTCATACACATAAAGTAAATTAAAAAAATATTGTAAACTCCTCCTCCGGGCGTGGTGATGCACGCCTTTAATCCCAGCCCTCAGAGGAGGCAGAGGCAGCAGATCTCTGTGAGTTCAAGTCCCGCCTGGTCTACAGAGTTCCAGGACAGCTGGGCGCTACAGGGAGACTCTGTCTCCAAAAAGAGACAAAAAAAAAAAAAAAAAAAAAAGATCCAGGGAGATGATGCAACCAAATGAGTGGAAATGAATCCTACAAGCTCCTGAGACCTGGTTCATATGAATCTACAACACTGGTATCAGCATGCACAAGACACACACAAGTTCATTCAGCTCGACCAAAGCCCAGCACAGAACTGCAGAAATGGGTAGCAGAGCCCAGTCTTGGCTAAGGAAATAATGGCAGCAGATGGCAGTTGGGTGAGGAAGACCTGGCTTTCTTTAGAAAAGAGACTCTGGATAGGCTGAGGATAGGCTGACTAGAGCTGGCACTGAGGAGTGAGTGGGGAAGGGTAATTTGAAGCAATGGACCCCAGCACAAATGGCAGAAGGTGGGAAGTCCTGGGAGTGGGGGATGCGGGAGGGCGGCAAGGGAGAAGCGGATATAATTGCAACTAAGACTGACTGAAAGGGTACCTATGAAACAGATACAATTTCAATAACAAATTTTATGGGTATGTGATGAGATGGGTCCATAAGGTAGGCTAGATAAATTCCATTTTTGTTCAGAAATCCATTCTGTTTCTGACCTTAACATAAGCCTTTGCTGTGCTGATTTAAGGAATACATACTTCTACTCGAATTCCAAGCAGCCACAAAGGTGTTCTGTTCTGCGACATGATAAGGAAATGTTAATTGCTAACTAGCAACATACTTCTGCTTTCGTAAAATGCTTGATACAATAATCAAATACTTCTGCTCTATAAAATGTGTGTTTAGACGGTAAACATCATCCTTGTAAAAAGGTAATATATATATATGATAATATATATATATTATATATTATATCTATATATATATATATATATATATATCCCTAAGCCTCCCAAGGCTGCTTCTTCTACTCTTCAACTAGCTTGGAAAGTGGGACACAGCTGGGCCATAATGAAACTTCCTCAATTTTTTTCCAGCATAAGTGTGCTTGGCTTCTGACCCATAACATGTTGGAGTGCCTGTGTATATGTTTGCACAGCATGTGTATGTGCATGCCTGGTGCCCAAGGAGGCCAGGAGAGGATACAGGAGGATCCACTGAAATTGAGTTAGAGGTGGTTGTGGGCTGCCTGATGTGAGTGCTTGGAACTGGGTTTATGTTTTCTGCAAGAGCAGCAAGTGGTCTTTTGCTGAGCCACCTCTCCAACTCTGGGTAATTTACCATCTTCAGGCTTACTACATCAGGGATGATTTCTCTTGTTCCTGAACTAAATATGTAGATGCTGAACCTGACTATCTATGCTTATAGCACTGTTATCATTAGAACTTTTTATGGTTATAACTTTGTTATGGTTATAGCTTTGTTGTGGTGTTACATCTTTATTTCCATGCTCCAGAGCTAGTCATACTAATTTATGTTTATTTCATTTAAATCAATTTTCTTTACATTTGCATTTCTTACTGTTGTTTGTTAAATAAAGCAGATCTGGAATAACAAACCTGTTTCACTGTATTGCCTATATCTGTGCTGTCCAATACAAAGCCACCAGTCCCACTTGATTTTAGTTATAGTCTGTGCTGGATAGCTTTAGTGTCAACTTGACACACCTGGGTTGAGGGAGCCTCAACTGAGGAATTGGCTCCATTGGATTGGCCTGTGGCCATGTCTGTGGAGTATTGTCTGATTGTTGGGCAATGTGGGAGGGCCCAGCCCACTATGGGTGGTGCTACCCTGGGCAGGTTGTTGTGTACCTTATAAGAGAGCAGGCTGGGCATGGGCCAGGAGAGCAAGCCAGTAAGCAGTACTCCTCCATGGCCTGTGCTTCAGCTCCTGCCTCCAGGTTCCTGCCCTGAGTTCCTGCTTTGGGCTCTCTGAGTGATGAACTGTGACCCAGGAGATGTGAGCTGAATAAACCCTTTCCTCCTCAAGTTGGTGTCAGTCAGAGTGTTTTATCACAGCAGTGGAAGAGAAACTAGAACATAGTCAAAACTAAATGAAACATTTGGGGACATAAATTTGACTCAATAGACCTTAACATATATGACAGAATACATGAAAACAGATGAGGGACCTATGGAGGATGCATCTAGTGGATGATCAACATGTATGAAATTCACAAAAAACTCAAATAAAAATAAGGAAGCTTTACGGGTGAGAGTTGAGGCATACATTATTTTTCTTTCTACTCTTCATTCCACTACGTTTCATGACCCTTAGGTGTAGAGTTTTCAACATACGTATGTCACTTAGGACTGGGTGTCTCTCAGATATATATTCTCAGCGTCTGACCCTTTGTAGAAACTCTGCAGTAACCTCAAAAATGAGGTTCGTTGATGAGTGGTACATGATATACTTGTCTGTAAATATAAGGATCCATGTTTAGCTTATGGTAAGAAATTTCATTTATTTGGAGATATGATAGAGCGAGGGTTTTCTCTATGATCTATGTCCTCTCCAGCCATGAGTACCTGGCTGAGTTTACAGTGTCACCTATGAGTTCATTCCCATTGAGAGAGCTTTAAGTCCAAGTAGGTAGCTATTGATCACCCCCAGATAACAGTGCCACTACTGCACCAATAGGGGTGTGTATGTTGTTATGGTTTTAGGCTTCAGGGCTGGGTTGGACAATTGATTGATATTAGTATTAGAGCTGAACTTCAGGTTGAAGGCTTTCAGGTCAGTTCCTGATACATTTCTACATTTGGCCAAATTTTATAGAATAAGAGACTGCAAAGTGTGTATCCCTGAGTAGGACTCCTATATTTAAATTCACCCAGTGACAGCTCAGGGACCATTGCAGAAGAGGAAGAAGAAAGCTTGTAAGACCCAGGGTTGGTTCATGAGTACAGGGAGCAGAGGATTTCAGGCCACCGGAAGCTTGTACATATGAACTTGTGGCAACGGTGGCATCAAGCACAGGACCCATGCCCACTCAATTAAACAAGGGTACAGAGGGGAGGAGAGACATGGACGGTGGGCCAGCCCTAGACTGAGAACTATTGGAGACTGATTCCTCCTGGGTGAGGGAGAATATGCCTTACTTATGATCTCCAGTTGAGCTGACTAAACTCCAGTGGATGAATTTGCACTTAAGGTCATCTGTGTACAAATGCTTGATTGGATAAGACTTACCATGTATGGCAGAATACATGAAGTTTGGTGAGGGTTTGGAGGGGCATGGATGGGACTGGGGCTCCTCTACAGGTTAGGAGACATTATAAGCCACAGTAAGACCCTGTCATATTTAACAGGGGGGAAAATGTAATTCATGGATTAACATATCATCCAAACATATGTGTCTATGCCAAAGTAACCTACCATAACTATTAGTGCTGCTTAAATACCTATATATCTAATTGCTTGTGCTTCATTAGTAGGATCGCAAGGTTACTCCTGGACAAACTGTCAGCCCATGAAAGGAAACAGCCAGAATTGACCAGAGTCCAAGTCAACAGCTCCAGAGAGAGTGGACTGTTTTACTTCTCATCCACCTGTGCCCCTTTTCTAAGCCTAGGGAACAATCTGCGGAAGAGGGGGCGTGGTAGAATGTAAAGGCTGCGATTGGGGTGAATGGTGAAACTACAGCAATGTAGTCTGGACACTCATTTGATCAACTAGATTGAACAAACAACCTTTCATCCCCCACTGGATGGTGGGGCTGTGGGGGTTTGGGCACAACAGCCTGCAGATTGGTTTTGCATGAAGGATGCTTGTACTCATGGATTATCACTTATAGCTAAAAAATGAAAAAAAAAAAACTGAAAGATGCAAGACAGTTATGGCAGAATGCATGATCTGGGATGGGGTGGGGGTGGGGGGGAAGGGAAAGGGAAATATGCCTGATCTGAATTCTAAAATGATGTATGAAATGCACGAAGCATCAATAAAAATTAAATAAAAAAAAAAGAACTGTTTATTTAGAGATTCACACTGGAATAGCCCAGTTGCTTTCAGAGAATTGCCCTACCACTTATATTCACACATTGTAATTACCATATATGGATGGAAGACATGTAGTCATATTCTAAAAAAAAAATAATGTAAAGTTACACATCTTTATACCTGCATGCAAATTTACTGTTAAAATGTGAATCTCTAAATGTGTTTAGGAATCAACCTATAGTTTATTTTCAGAATTTGTAATTTTGACTTATGTGTGGAGTGTATATACACATATTTTAGAATAATGTAAAATAAAAAAATTATAAAAAAGAACTGTTCAATGAAATTAAAAAAAAGATCTTTTTAAAAAATCTAAATAAAATGGAAAACGTGGCTTCTCAGTTATATTAACTATCACCGTAGAAAGTTCTCTTAGGTACCTCCATCTTATTTTATAAGTAAATATCAACAAGACACAGAACAGCTACAGACAATTTCACCATTATGAGGCCGCTGAAAGCCCTGGAATGTATGATGTTCACCTAGATCCCGTGCAGACTGTAACAACTACATCCTTAGTCCTCATGTTTTCTTTTAAAAAACATGTCTTCTGTATCTCACATTTTTTTCTTGAAGTATAATCTTAATGTTTTTTGAAACTGAAATTCTTTTTACATAAAAATCTTGTTTTCCACCATGTTTTTTCAAGTAGTGTATTTATGCTAATCTTATTTGAATGTTAGTAATGTGCTTGTTTGATTACCTTTAAAGAGACATAATATTAGACAAATGATGGTGTTACAATTTCCTTTCAAAGCAAGTGTACCTATGGCTCACCTGCTCACCAAGATTAAAGGGCATAGAGGTAATGAAGTTACACAATAATGAAATCAGTCTTCTACATTGCTATGGGCCTAATGGGTACAATATCCATATGTTTAAAGCTTTAGTCTAATCATTTTAAACGATGAGGATTTTAGTAAAGTGTGACACATATTACACAATAAATGACTCAGTTTTATTAGTCATAATCAAACAATGAAGCAAAGGCTGAGGCCATAAATAAGATTTGGCTGTAATAGTTACATATATTTGCATAATTCCATGAGAAACCTTTGTGTATGTGCCATACAGTCAGTCATTTTTGTAAAAAAGAAATATTTTATCAAGAACATTATGTTTTTAAATACTATTTTTAAACATTATGTTCTGCATCACAGCAGCAAAACCCCTACATTCATGTTTATTTATTTTGTATATTTCATTGTAGGAAATCAATCTCAAGCTGAACAATAAAATGATAAATTTGAGAGGAAATAAGTAAATGATAGCAATTTGTTACATTTTATTTCATTTGTGTGTGTGTCTGTAGTGTGTGTGCATGTGTGTGTGTGCACACAGGTGCATGTGTGCTCTGTATGCCTGCATGGGTGGCTGTGGGGGTTAATTAATATGTACCATAGCTGCATGTGGAAGTCAGAGGACAATTTTCAGTTAGTTCTCTCCTCTTATCTCTGGGTCCTGGGGAGCAACCACAGGTCATCAGCTTGGTGGCTAGCACTTTTACCACTGAGTCATCTCTCTGGCCTAGATGATGGCAATGTTTGATTGGGGCTGTGTATTATCTGAAATATATTTATTGTCAACAACTTTTTGAACAATAGACAATGTTTATTTCTCATCTATGAAACAAAATTTTTGGTAAATGCAAATCTTTGCTTTCGGGTTTTGTATTGTTTATGATCTAGAATGTTAAAAATTGAAGTGAAATATATGTATTTTACAAAATGTATACTATGGTTGTTAAGATGGCATCTAACAATGATATTTATATAAAAGAAAGCACATATTTTGGTGTTTAAACCCAGTTCAACATGGGCGGTTATTATGAAGCATAGCAAACTCTATTCACTTTGTACCATTTCTACTTCAGCTGAACATTTCAACCATGAGTTCCTATCATCTGTAACTTTGAATGTTAGAGTAGACATTTGTGGACAAAGGTACCTTTTCTCCTCTGTTGTGGAAGACCTTCTTCCAAGCTCTGAGAATTTCATTTTAACTCACAGGACTTCCCACAGTTTTAAAGTTCACAGTGTTTCATGGAACAGAGCCTATCCACGTAAATTTCTTTTCCTTTTTTTGAAAATAAATACATTTTTCTATGTGCGTAATTTTCTTATTTATTAACAAAATCAAATTTGCACATAAATGAGGTAAATATGTTTATTTCTACACAAATAATTACTTGTGGGATTTTTTTATTAAGCTTTTGTAGTTTCATGGTACAATTCTCAATCAAGTTTACACCCCCTCCCCATTCCATGCCCCAGAAACCCCACCAGACCAATTGTATTCCACCATACATGGTAAATCCTATCCAGTCAAGCATTTGTACCCAGCTGCCCTTAAGTGAAAATTCATCCCCTGCAGTCTAGTCAGCCTATATAGAGATTATAAGTAAGCTATACTCTCCCACATCCAATAACAATCGGTCTTCACTATTTCTCAGTCTAGGGCTGGCTCCCAACCCATTTCTCTCATCCCTTCTGGATCCTTGTATAATTGAGCTGGCATGGGTCCTGTGCGTGATGCTGCCATTGCCCAATGTTCATAACATGTGACTTTCTAATGCAGTTCTGGGGACTGAACCCATTACTCTACTACTGAACTGAATTTCCAGGTAGAGCCATCCAAATATATAATAGATTTCCATTATTATCATTTTTTAGGCTAGTCTAAGCCCCAACTATCCTACAGTAATGATTCTTTTTTTTTTTTTTTTTGGATTTAGATTTTATTTTATTTTATTTTTTAATTTAATTTTTTATTGATGGTTTGTGCATTTCGTACATCATTTTCCAATTCAGATCAGGCATATTTCCCTTTCCCTTCCCCCCCACCCCCACCCCATCCCAGATCATGTATTCTGCCATAACTGTCCTGCATCTTTCAGATTTTTTTTTCCTTTTTTAGCTATAAGTGATAATCCATGAGTATAAGCATCCTTCGTGCAAAACCAATCTTAAGCCTACTAGTTATGTCATATTGAGGATCATCTTTAAATTGTATTCCAAAGATTTATGTAGTGTAATGTAGAAAAATATTCAAGAAAATATTTCAAGTATCTTTACCTTTTTTAAAGCAATTATTCCATTGTAAGCACTTACACAGTTAGTCATGGAGAGTAACAGGTCTGATGGTGAGAAAGGTCAACCAAAATGGAGATGGTATCAAACTATAGTGGTCAAAGACTAGCCCCTAAAAACAAAAGCAACTCTTATCAAGGATTAATTTAATTTTAAAAACAAAAAATACACACTATCAAATCACTCGTCTCAACTTGACAGCTCACTTGTGGTAGAGCTGCCAGGCTAAAACATACATCTTTACAACTTGGTGGTCCCAAGCTTAAAAAAAAAAAAAAACACAACAAAACTATTTCACAGAAAGGAAAAAAATAATATGAAAACATCTCAAAAAATACACTAACAAGCAAAATATATAGGGAAGGAAGAACATGTAGTCTAACTGAAGAAACTAGTAGAAGACTGGTCTACATAGGAAAACGAATCCTGGAAAGTCAGGCATGAGTACTGTAGAATAGGAATCTATATGACTTGAACTTCCCCTAATTTCTGAATAAAAATGACATCTTGCAATATTCATACTTCATGGCTCAGACACTCACTTCACTAGGCTCTATTCCTTATTCACTGTAGCCTTTACTTAAGAGTCTGAAAAAATGGGGGATATAGCTTAAGAAAAAAATAATCACACATTGTATGCCCCATTTCTGAGGCTACTTTAGACCTGGGTTTTTTACTAGAAAATTCCTGAAGAAAATTTAAATAACGTCTGTGGCTTTTAAGAATTAAGACCCCTAGTTAAGGTTTAGAAAACACCCACTGCTTGGGCTTATAGCATTACTGGTGGCACCTATTATAGAGGGACAGCGGAGCAAAGTCCGTGTCTCAAAACCAGTGTTAAATCAATCTCAAGGTTCAGAGGACAACAAGGGGAGTCTAAAGTCACAAGTGTAGACATGTCTAGGATCCCTGTCCTTCTGGATCCACACTTCATTCAGGGTCTTCATCATTAGAAATGTTCTCCGCCATCTGCCACACCTGCTTGATATTGTCTTCTGATACAGAACAAATCACCCAAGGTTCACTGGGATTCCAGGAGAAATCAGAGATCTTGGCAGTGTGACCACCATGAATAAACAACAACTCTGGTGGGCCATCTTCTGCATCTTCTGGAGACTGTTCCTCCCTAATTTTACTTAAATCCCAGACATTCAGCCTATGATCAGTACCACTGGAAGCCAAGATTGTCTTATTGTGAGGTGACCACTGAACTTGGAATATTTCGTCCTTATGTGATTCAAAGGAATGCAACTTGAGTTTCAGATTTCTCAGATCCCACAAGGCAACAGTCTTGTCTGCTGATCCTGCGGCAAGAATGAACTCACTATAAGGATTGAAAGATAGGCAGTTCACTTCAGCTGTGTGAGCATCAACCGAATGGCTTGGTTTGGAAGTATTGTTTGAATGAGTTTCCCAGATCATAAGTTTCTGATCATCAGCAACTGACCCAAACAGAGACTCACGAAGTAGTTGCCAGGAAACATCTTCTACTACTGCCATATGTCTGGTAAAGATGGTTTTTGCATTCACCACTTTTCCTTCTTTTGGAACTGCACTGATGTCCCACAGGCAGATGGTATGGTCATCTGAAGCACTAAGCAAGTGCCCACTGAGATTTGGGTTCCAAGAAAGCCCATAGTCCACCTTCTGATGTCCACGGAGATGCAAATCTGGGAAGGATGCTTTGTGTAGTCAACAAGAACATCACTGGATGGCATCTTTGTTGCAGTGATGCAAGGGTCCTGGGGCATATATCCGGCCCTGTTTGCTTCTCCTTCATGGTTGATCTTAATCTCTATTTCAATTTTCCCACTGACGGAGCCAAAACCTCCAAATTCTCCTTTTTCACTGTCGTAGTGTCATGCATCAAACTGAGTATCATCATTAGGGAGCTGGACACTGGCTATCACAAGGCGGTTTTGTTCATCCGATGTATGTGTCCCCAGCACAAGTCGATGAAGGCTGAACTCTTTCCCTTCAGGTCTGGTTACATCTGGAAGCCACTGGGCAGTTAAGCTGGGCCACTCCAGGGCATGGGTCATCACCAAATCATAAAGAAATGGGGTGTTCTTTTTCCATATTTTATACTCCTCGTTGATCACACGTTCTTCCACTGTGTCGTCAAAGGCTGCTTCCTTAGCCATGGCGGCAGGCGAGTGGGGGGAGCGATCCCGGGGTCGTGCATTGCGGGAGGGGCGGGAAGGCGACGAGCCAAGTATCTTCGCTTTTAATTGTATCTCTATATTATTTTAATCCTTAAAATTTAGGAGAGGCTCCTCCCAAAGCTGTAGGAAAAACTGTCCCTGCCTCTAAGTGCTAGGATTAAAGGCATGCGCCACCGGCGAGAACTGGATTTCTTATTTCTTGTAGTAAGACAGAGAACTTCAAATGAAAGTTGAATTTCAGAGACTTTCTCACCATTTCCAGATCATTGGCACACAGGGCCAAAAGGCTGCAAGGCTTTGGCTAGATCAGCCAGCTCAAAATGAGAGAAGCTAGAAGAGAGGAAGACCCAAACCTAGCAACACAGAGAAGCACGGCTTGACAGCTTGGATGCTCAGCTCTCCAGGACAGTAACTAGTATGATGACAAAGAGGCAGTCTGGAGATTGTGAGAAGTAGCATGCCTAGGCCAACCTGACTCAGGAAGACAGAGGGGAAGAGTATTCTCTTCCAAGCCTGAAAAAGCCAAACATAGCTGGTGGTTACCAGGGCCAAAGTTTGGACTGAGCCAAAGGGGGGAAAAAAAAAACAAAAAATATATATGTATATATATATATATATATATTTCCCCCCCCCATGGAATTGTGGAAACTGTGTAAAAAGGGATGAAGAAAAGAATCATGCCTGCTATCTCATGAGATTCTAATTTATGTTGTCTATTTTTTAATGTATATATTTATTGAATTTTTATGTACTTTGCTGAAAACCATCTTAGTCATCTTTATACTCTCTCTCCCATCTGTACTTCCCCA
Source organism: Rhizomys pruinosus (assembly GCA_009823505.1). Classification (NCBI taxonomy): domain Eukaryota; kingdom Metazoa; phylum Chordata; class Mammalia; order Rodentia; family Spalacidae; genus Rhizomys; species Rhizomys pruinosus. The sequence goes on along the minus strand of VZQC01003434.1, from coordinate 4,388,642 downwards.
TAGCCTCTGACCATATTCCGTGCATTCTGTCATACATATTAAGGCCTACAGAGTCAAGTTTGTATACCCAGATGTCCCTCAGTGCTAATACATCTTATGGGGTCTAGTCTGCCATCTAGAGTCAACTTAAAGAAGATCAACTCTCCTTTTATCCCAGCATTCAGGAGGCAGAGGCAGGAGGATCTCTGTGAGTTCAAGGACAGCCTGGTCTCAAAAAGAAAAAAAAAAAAAAGCAATTTCCCAGAAGTCTGCAAGACTGTTTCCTTATAATCATGTACCAACCCTGGCTCTTACAATCTTTCTGCCCCCTCTTCTACAATGGTCCCTGAGTCCTGGGTGAGTGAGGTTTAATATAGAAGTGGTAGAAGTGGTAACCAGTGAAACACACTCTGCAGTCTCCTGTTCTCTACTCCTTGGTGTGTCGTAACCTTCTGCTTGCATCACACTCTGATGCATGGTGAGAGTTGTGGAACGGATTAGTATTCTTTCTATACCCTGCTATGTTCCATGAGCATTAGGTGTAGAGGTTCCATGGTAGATGTAATCATTTAGGGCTGGGCACCTCTCATACACATATTCTTGTCTGTGACCAGTTGTGGAACTTTGTAATAGTCTCTAACTGTTACAAAAAGAAGGCTGGTGGATCTTAGCACAAAATCCTTTACAGGTGAGTATATATCCTGACATAACAGCAAGATCCAGGAAAATGGAAAGGAATCAAGGAAATAAAGAGAAGGAAAGAGCCAGAGAGAGGAGAATAGTAGAGAACAGATGTTACCAAGGGAGAAATGGGGAAAATGTTGGTATTAGACTGGGAAGGGAAGAGGGAAAACTATGCAGGGGAAGAAGGACCTCAAGACAAGTAGGGGGGGGGGATGGTAATAAGAGATAGGTATTATCAAGGGGAAAATGGGGGCACTTTAACTGGGGAGAGAGGGTGGAGGTTACACAGCAAGAGAGGTGCTATAAAAAACAGAGGGCAATGTATTATTACCTCATCTCCCCCCAAATACAATATAACATATGAATATGAGTGCATATTTATAGCTGAAGGATTTATAACACAAATCACAGTGTCAAATAGGAGAAACCCCTCCTCAAGTTGTTGGTCATGGTAGTCCAAGAGACTCCCAAAATAACACATTATTGTCACAGCCCTTGATTGTCTCCTTGAACTTGAAGGCAAGAAGACCCTATTGCCGAAGATAAGACATTCTTGGACACAGGACTTGGAGCAAGGAACAGGAACTTTCCTGGAAGTTTCCTTACTGAAAACTAGCTCTCAAAGTTCCAGAGGACATTATGCAAGCAGCTATAGAAGAAAATTAATAAGTGGTGCAACCACAGCTTTAAAGCCTAATAACCACAACAATGACCAATACAGCAAACTATAACAGTGCAGTAGTGGCACTTTTATCTTGGAGGTAATCAACAGCTCTCTAATTGAACTTAAAGCCCACTCAATTGGAGGGAACTTGTATGTGGCACTATAAATATAGTCAAATACACATGAATGGTGAAGTCATGGATCACAGAGAAAATCCTACCCATGTCATATACCTGACAAACGCAGTTTCCTACTCTATGCTGAATGTGGACCCTTATATTTACAGACAAGAATGCTGTCCCTTTTAATTGTCACAGAAGCTCTGCAAGGCAAGAGTGTCCATCACTCAAGTTTACAACTAAGCCAACTAAAAGTACATAAAGTTTAATTATAACTCAAACTCTGTCTTTGCTGCTTTATTATCTCAAGGACTCAGTACAGAGATGCTGGCTGTTTTATTAGCTCTTTTTAGGAACTTTAAAATTTTTACTAAATGTCTCAAACTGGTAAACAACCATGATCTACAGATCATGGATCTGCTAAGAAAATATTGTTAAAATTACCAATTGGTCCTTATTGACTAAAATTCTAACATCTTATTTTTAAACATATTTTAGTGTGTTTTTCGATTTTTCATTTTTTAAATATGTCTCTGTAAGTAAATTAAAATTGTGAAGTGAAGATCTAATTTTTAGCTTGACAGAGAATTTAGGTGCAATAATAGAATTAACACAAAGGAAACAGATTTCTTTTATTTTTATTTTATTCTTTTTTTATTTTTATTTTTATTTTTTTATTGATGCTTTGTAAAATTCATACATTATTTTCCAACTCAGTTCAGGCACATTTCCCTTTCCCATCCCCCCCACCCCCCCATCCCAGATCATGCATTCTGCCATAACTGTCCTGCATCTTTCTCTCAGTTTTTTCATTTTTTAGTTATAAGTGATAATCCATGAGTACAAGCATCCTTCGTGCAAAACCAATCTGCAGGCTGTTGTGCCCAAACCCCCACAGCCCCACCATCCAGTGGGGGGGTTGTTTGTTCAATAAAGTTGATCAAATGATGATTGTCCAGTCTATATTGTTGTAGGTTAGTTCACCCACTCACCCCATTTGCAGGCCCTTACCTTCTACCATGCCCCCTCTTCCGCGATTGTTCCCTAGGGCTTAGAACAGGGGCCACAGGTGGATGAGAAGCAAAACAGTCACTCTCTCTGGAAGTTGTTGTCTTGGATTCTGGTCAATTCTGGCTGTTTCCTTTTCATGGGCTGAACAGTTTGTCAGGAATAACCTTTCGATCCTACTATGAAGAACAAGCAATTAGATCTATAGGTTTTTAAACAGCACTAATAGTTCTGGTAGGTTCCTTTGGGCATAGACAATATGTTTGGATGATATGTTAATCCTTGAATTACATTTTTCCCCTGTTAAATATGACAGTGTTCTTACTGTGGCTTCTAACATTTCCTACACCTGTAGAGGATGTAAAGCTTGTGGCATCAGCCAGGGTTATTCCTCCAAGGAGAGCGCCCAATAAGCCAATTAGATTTTGGATAAACAGGCACCATGGCTGCCTCTGCTGCAAAGTACTTTCCAGGCAGGGAGGTGTAAGCTGATGTTGGTGGGGGAGTTTTGCTTGACTCAAGGAGATGTTTGTTTTATTGGTTTGGTGGCATTTGGTAACACTTCTCTGGCATTCCAGAAGGCCTCCGTTACCATTGCATGTGCGGTCTCAATACATCCGTCCCATGTTGACGTCCGGTGTTCGGCAGCAGGGTCTTATTTGCCTCTCCTCCTGCAGGGTATCCAACTTAGAGGCAAGAGCCCTTTACCTTTTTGGGGCCTTTGATTCCCCTGGCCCACATCCCCCTGGTAGAACAATCAATTGCGATGTCAGAGCTCCTGCATTACTATACTTTGCCTAAGTGCATAGCCCCAAGGATTTAGTATTATTATTTGGTTCTGAAAAAGCGACTAATCCTTTTTCACAGTTCTTATGTCTATAGTCAATTAAAGAAGGGCAGTTTCGTTTTACCGGTTTTTATAAGCGATTTACCTCCATCATAGTTGTCTCCAGTTTTACAGTTGGAGAACAACCTCATCGTCATATTTCTCCTTGTTCTATGGGGGGGAGGAGGCAAGAAAGTCCTCTCCTATCAAAACCTTTGTGGCACCTAGAAAGTAAGTTTCGTACGACTCATTATAAATAGTTGTTACATGTAGGATCCACATGAGGGGTTCGATGTTATGGCCAATCTGAGGCTTTTCTTTTCAATGTTCAGACGGGTCCAACCTTTCAGTTGGCACTTTTTGGTACCTCCTACTCAATGCAAGCTGTATCTTTTCTTTTCAGCCGTTAAGTTGGTTACATTTTTGTCCCTGTTGGGATAAGAAACACATCTTTTCCCATAGTTAGTTTTAATTTAAGATTTGAATTGCAAGGTTTTTGACGGAAAGGTTTCATTTCTTTCTTTTATCCCCCCCCTTTTTTTAAACCATGAGTCTACAGATGACAGTTGTATTATACATAACTATAGGGTTGAATCAAGGCACAGACTTCATCAAATTCACCCATGTTGCTTTGGGTGGCTATATATGATTAAATTGGGAAGCCCAACTAATTTTTCGTTAAGGACATATTAAAGAGATTGCTACAAGGTGCTACTGTACAACAGAAAAACTACAGAGAACATTTGTATAGCCCGTCCCAAAAGTTATGCTCTACATGATTTTATGTAAAACAAATTTGGACAACAAAAATTTATATCTCAAATGAACTCAGATGCATTACCATTTTCCTCAGAGTCTGTAAACCATATGTTGTTAATATACACATATTTACTTTTACTAGTCCCTAAAAACACCATGCATCCTGTAGTAGACAGTGTTCTAGGCAAAATGGGTGGGTACTTGTTGAAACTCACATCAATTAAATTGTCCTTAATCGAGTATACACCGTGTCCCTCTCCCACCCCTCCCCCCTCCCAATTCACCATTTCAGTCCGTTTTCTGATGCAGTCTTTCTGTTTTTCTTTTACTATGCATCCCTCTCCATGAAGAACTATTTATATCTGGGTTGTTGGTACTAAGCATCACATATGAGCCGGAAGGGATACCAATTTGTCGTTTGTTTTTTTGGGACTGTGTTTTTCACTTCACATAATATTCCTCTGCTCATACATTACCTGAAAAGTTCATGATTTTGTCTTTCTTTACTGCTAAGTATTATTCCTTTGTGTAGATGTACACATTTTTGTGTAGATGTAACATTTTCTCTATCCACTCGTTAGTTGTGGGGCACCTGGGCTGTTCCAGCTTTTTGCTTATTGTGAACAGAGTTAGTGCAATCAACAAGGCTGTGCATGTATCTTTGCAGTACATTGTCTTGTGGGTATAACCCAGGGGAGGTGGTAGACTGGGTCAGGTGGCGAGCTCATTTTGAGTCTTCTAAGGGTTCTCCCACTGCTTTCCATAGTGACCATACAAGTTTACATTCCCCCCACCAATGGATGAGTGTTCCCCTTTCCCCGCAACCTCTCCAGCCCTTGGTATCATTCGTGTTCTGCTCCTAGCCAGTATTATTGGAGTAAGGTGATATCTCTAATGTGGTTTTTAATTGCATTTCCTTAATTATCAGAGATGTTGAACACTTCTTACGATGTTCTCTGGGCCATCTCTAATTCCTCCTCTTTGATGTGAAGTCCCCCCTCTATTCCGATCTTTGCTCCATCTTTTGAGTGATTCATTTTTCTTTCTTCTTTGTTTTTTTGAGTAGCTGTATACCTTGGAAATTAATGCTTTGTCAATTGTATCTGCTGTTGAAGATTTCTTTCCCACTCTGTGGGTTTTCTCTTTCACTCCTTTATTATTTCTTTCGATTGTACAAAGCTTTTGAGTTTAATGATGTCCATTTGTCAATTGTCGATCTTTATTTCTTGTGCAGCTGCGTCTGATTTGAAAAGTCTTTTCCTACACCTATTGTCTTGTAGGCTGCTTTGCCAAGTCTCGTTCGATCACCTCCCGAGTTCGCGGGGGTTTTTCACGTTGAGGTCTTGGTCCATTCTGGAGTTGACTTTTGTACAAGGTGAGAGGTAGGGGTTAATTTCATTCTTCTACAAGTGGTGATTCCAGTTTTGCCAACACCACTTGCTTGAAGATGCTGTCTTTCTCCATTGTTTTCTTGGCCCTTGTAACATATGAGGTGGCTGAAACTGAATGAGCTCAGGTTTGGATTCTTCAGTTTTATTCTTGTCAACTGGTCGTTTTGTTCGCCAAGTACCAGTCTGTTTTTTTGACTATAGCCATGTAGTATCGTTTGATGTGTGGTCTTTATTAGCGATCCCCCTGCTATTGCTCTTTTCCTCCGGGTTGCTTTCGGCTATTCGGGGTCTTTTGTTTTTCCAATGAACTTGAGGATTTTTTTTTTTTTTTTTCAAGACTGTGAAGAAACTCTTGGGGATTTTGACTGGGATTGCATTAAATGTGTTACACTAGTTTGGGTAGGATGGACATTTTACTATATTTCATTTTCCAAACCTGAGCATGCGGTTTGTCCACCTTCCATTGTCTTCCTCAATTTCCTTTTCAGGGCTTTAAATTTTTGTGTAGAGATCCTTGGTTTGTCTTTGGTTAGGTTGTTCCTAGGTATTTTATTGTTTTGAGGGCTATTTTGAGTGGGAAGTNAATTTTTCATAATCTTTATTTGAGCTTTTTAATTGCTCTGTGTTATCTTCCAGATCTGATATTCTTTGTTCTGCTTCCTCCATTCTATTTCTGAGGCTTTTTCCTTTTCTTTCTTCTTGTTTGACTGAGTGTTCTAATTCCTTTTTTGTTTCCTCCTGTGTTTTCTTTAGTACTTCCACTTCCTTTTTGAGCTTCTCAATCTCTTCTTTGTGCTTCTCAATCTCTTCTTGGTGCTCCTTACTTCTTTGGTTGGCTTCCTTTTTCAGTGTTTCTACTTCCATTCGGAGTTTTTTTCTCCCTCTAGTTCTTTTTGGAGTTTGTCATTCTGTTCCTTTAGTTCTTTCCGAAGTTTGTCATTGTATCCCTCTAGGTCCTTTTTGAGTTTTTCATTCTCTTTCTTTAGTTCTTTGACTTCTTCTTTATTTTCTTTAATTTCTCTGCGTGTGTCTGCAATTATTCCTCTAAGCTCTGTTCCTTGGGTCTCCTCCAAGGGGATCCCATTGTAGCTATCTCCTCCAGGTTTGGTAGGGTCTGGTGTGTGAATATCCTGTGCCTTTCCCATGTTGTCCCTTCGTTGTGTCCCTGGCATGTGGGTTTCCCTTTTGTGGTTCAAGTCACAAATGACTTTTCACTATATTAGTGGATGGTTTTGCTTGCCTCCTTCCGATGCTTTTTTCCCCTTTCCTCCTCCTTTTTCCGTATGGTGTATTGACTTGCCTAGGTTTCAGGTTTTCAATTTTGTGTACATATTGGTTGTTGGAAGCCTAAGTCAGTCTTCTCTTTCTGTTCTGAAGGTTCTCCAAAAGGAAGACCACTTGGATTCTCAGCAATTCCCTTGGTGCAGGGGGGGGGGGGCAGTTGCACGCCTGACCTAGCCCGCGCACCTCTGGGCACGAGTCTTGCCTGCGACTCAGGATCCCACCCACAAGTCCGCCAGCCGGGACCAGAGCAGAAGTAAACACCACCCCGTGTTCACTCTGCCGAGGAAGAGCGTGATCCCTCTGTGATGGGGACCCGGGAAAGGGGGTTCAGAGCGAGACCCTCTCACAGCTGCCCCTGTGCCAGACCACCCCACCCGTAGCTGTGTACCTGGCGCACGAGTAATGGCGTCTTGCCTGTGACTCAGGATCCCGCCCACAAGTCCGCCAGCCAGGACCAGAGCAGAAGTAAACACGACCCCCTGTTCACTCTGCCGAGGAAGAGCGTGGTCCCTCTGGGACGGGGATCCCGGAAAGGGGGTTCAGAGCGAGACCCTCTCACAGCTGCCCCTGTGCCAGACCACCCCACGCGTAGCTCAGGAAACAGATTTCTTATGTTGAAATATTATATATGCAATGCGCATGTTCAATGAAAAGGATAAGAATATTAATTTTCATTTCAGTTGCATCTAAATTGATACAGTCCTAAAAGTATTTTTATATAAAAAGAATATTAAAAGGAGTTTCTGGGCCATTGGGAATGTTTGACATGACTTACAATTTGTAGATGCTGTCCCTCTTAACAAAATGCAGGGGCTGGAGAGATGGCCTAGGGGTTAGGAGCGCCGACGCTCTTGCAGAGTTCCCGGTTTCGATCCCCAGCACCCACATGGCGGCCGAGAGCCGTCTGAAACTCCAATTCCAGGAGAACTCCAGTTCCAGGGGAATCCGACACCCTCTTCTGACCTCCGTGGCATTGCACGACACGGGTGCACAAACTTGCATGCAGACAGTACATTATACACATACAGAAATAAATAAAATAAATAAAATAAAAAATAAATAAATAAATAAATAAATAAATAAATAAATAAATAAATAAAAAAACAAAATGCAATTGTAAGGTCTGTCTATGGAAGATTTGTAGTATGATTTAATGAAGCTGGGTGAGATTTTTTTTCATCTTACTATTTTTTAAAATTTTATTTATTTTTGTATGTGCATGAATGTACGTCTGCATGTAGGTTTGTTCACCCGTGACGTGCAGTGCCGCGGAGGTCAGAAGAGGGTCTCAGATTCCCCTGTAACTGGAGTTCTCCTGGAATTGGAGTTACAGATGATTCTCAGCCGCCATGAGGGTGCTGGGGATCGAACCTGGGTCCTCTGCAAGAGCAGTCGGTGCTCTTAACTGATAGGCTATCTCTCCAGCCCTCATCTTACTATTTTGAGACAGATCTTAATTCTGTTGACCATGCAAGTATTTACTATGTTACCTGGGCTAGCTTTCAACATGTGGAAATCCTCCTGTGTCATTTTCCCCCAAGTGTTAAGATTACAGGTTTGAGGTGTTGAGTCCAGCTCAGAGTCAAAATTTAAAGGCTGTACACCTGTATTTGTTTCTCTTCTCACTTCATGTAGCTTATTTAGGGTGGATGAAGTTTTGAGGCTATTAGAAGACACTCAGAGCCTATCTCACACATTCTAATAATCTTCCATTTTGTTGTATTTTTTTTTTTTTATAAATCTAGAGCTGCTCTCCTGGAACCAGCTCATAAGAGAATGATGATCACGAGTGAGAAAAGTAACTCTTACATCACATGAAAACAGGATCAAGAATTTCAGCTAACTAGAGAGAGAGAGAAGCCATTTGGGAAGTATTTGAAGTCAAGAGAAGTCAAATGGGAAAGGGAAGGACACTTTTTTATTTTTTATAGTTACCTGTGTAAAAGATTAAAATGACAGGAATAGGGGCTGTAGAGATGGCATAATGAGTAAGATCACCAGCTGTTCTTACTGAGGACAGTTCAGTTCCCAGCACCCACAGAGTGACTAACAGCTGTCCATTTTCTGGGGGATCTAAAACCCTTTTCTGGCCTCTACAGGGACTACACACATGTGCTACACTAACATACATTCAAATGAAAAAGTTATACACATAAAAATAAAATGCAAAAATTTAAATGATAGTAACCTGGTTTCTGTGCTATTATAATTTTCTTTATAATATCGATGTGGAAAAATGTCAATATTTACATGTCTCTTTGTAAAAGGAATTAAAATGCTGTGGAGGCATTTGGACGAGGGTATATTTCCCTTTTCCATGTGTCACAGAAAGTGAATCAGATTTGGAACTCACAATTATGTTTATTTCAAGTTGAACATGTGTTGCTTTGTTTCCAAGTATGAACTCACAATTGTAGCCAACTATCACTCCCTAGCTTTGCAAAGAAGATAATTGAGTTTCAGAAAGTGAAGGAAACTTGCCTAAGTTTGTATGTGAAATGAAGAAAATAATAGTATATGGCTCATGTACAGATAAAGTTATTAATATTAATTTCTTTAAGAGGCTATGATGAACTGTACATGGGAAACTCTCAAATAGTAAAGTAGGAAGACTGGAGACTACTTTGTTGAGAGTAACAGACCCTTTATAGCTTGGTTAGTTAGCAAAAGGCTATTTGGCCAGTGTTTAAAAGTTGAGGCTTGCAAATACCCTTTTTCATGATTGGCAAAAAAGTGTTATTGAAGTAGAAAACTTTTATTAAAAGGTTTATTTGTGTGTAAGTGTGTGTGTGTGTATGTGTGTGTGTTTGTCAGTGTGTGACTGTGGAAGTCAAGAGAAGGAGTCTGATCCTTTGGGGTTGGAATTGCAGGAGATGACCTGTGACCCTCTGCATGTGCACCAGGTATGCTTAGTACTGAGCATCTCTCCAGCTTATGAAGTAGAAAATCTTTTATTTTGCTTGCAGATACTTTGATACTCAGAATTAACATAAAATATATATGTATTTCATATGGACATCTCCACACACTGAAGATGTTACAATCTGTAGAGTGACATTATTATGTTTAACAGTTTGGGTGTTGTGAATGATATACCTTTTTTGTTTATTCGATTTATAGTTGAAATGGTTAAGATTCAATTATTAAAATATTATAAACAATATAATAGTATTAAAACACATATTTTTTGAAATTTGAGAAACGTTTCTGTGGAAAACAAAAATTAAGAATGTCAGCAAAATACTCTTTCAGGGGAATTTAAGTGCCTGAATTGTGAGGTGAACAATGCTTCCTTTTTACCACCAGAGGTCTTCAAAGACCTGTAATACAATTCTGCCAACCTAGGAGGAGGAAAAAAAATCACTAACAACGAAATCACAGAAATTCTCAGCAAGTTATTTACTCAATATCCTAAGTACTGGTATTTTACAGTCTGAACTGCCTAATTATTATAGTTGGTGTTGGATGGCTTCTGATACTAACAATTATAATGATATGAAAAATTGGATAGATATTACTGAAAAGTGGAATTCCACTATCATTTATATAAATATTATGAATGCATGATATATAATATACCTTAGAATCATATTGGATATACAGGTTAGGAGACAAGGTAGACTAGTTATTTTATAAATTACATTTATTTGGGAGGTGTCTCATGTTGTGTCGCATGTGTGGAGGTCAAAAGAAAACTTGTGGAATTGTGCTTTTCTCCCACTGTATGGATCCCAAGTCTGACCTCTGGTCAACGGGCTTGTCAGCTAGTATCTTTGCCCTCTAAACCATCTTGCTGACCCCTGGACTATTTCCTTTGACTAATCCTAAACTTGTTAAGCAAAAGCAGACAACTGTTTTCTAGTTAAAAAGTAAAGAAATAAGCCACATTAGAAGGATGTTAGAAGGACTTATGAATCCCATAGCTATCTGCCTAAAATTCTGGTTTTATTCAGTTTTACTCATTTGTTATTTTCACTGGTACTTGTATTTTTATGTTCAATATTGTTAAGGGCCTACTATATGCCTGCTACTGTGCCAAGGAATGACATTCATAAAAACTGCAATCACACATGACCATTGGCTTTAATAAATTCAATGTGCTACAAGAAAATAAGGAAAGACTTATAATTCAACTTTATAAATGTCATATTAGAAGATGACTGATTAGGACAACAAGAACCCTGAGGGTGGATGGTGGATGCCTATGTCAGGGAAAATCAGAGAGGATTTGCCAAAGAGCAGACATAAAACTTGTTGAACCATAAAAAGGCAGGGATGAGGGGGAAAGCAGGTGTCTCACAGAGGAGGAAAACACATCTTAGGGCATGAGAGGAGTGGAGTAGAGATGCATCTGGATCTGGAACAAAGACTGATTTGCTTGCTGTGTGTAAAATAAAACCAGATATTACAGCCTCAGATCTTGCAAAGAGGGTGAGAAAGAGGCTAAGGCTGAAATAGAAGATTGATGGTATTTATTATTTTAACCACTAATCCTATAGAAATGCCCAGTGCTTCCCTGAGATCCAAATTAAAAATTAAAACTCCATATAATGAAATGAAAAATAAGTAAAATGAAATTATTTTCTTTCTATTATCTAGGCTTCCTACTTTCTCTTGAATCGTTTTTTCTTTTAACCTTCTGTTTTCCTTGGAGACACGAAGCCTACAGTATATGAAATAGTTACTATATTTGTCTAGAAAATAGCTTTAACTGTAGGCGATGGGAATTGGTATGATTTTCTTAGTCTAAGTAATGTTACATTGAGCATTTGTTCTTTTGCACATGATATGACCAGATATATTGAACATAAAGCCATTACAACATACCTAAAATTCAGATAGCATGTTAAGTGTCCACTGAATGAACAGGTTAAAGCATACATATATACACAAATAATATCAAATAGTACATAAATCAAATTTCTGTTAGATAAAGCAAAATCAATCAAACATAAAGAAAATATAATGAGCCAAATGAATAAAATATTGGTATTACAAATAAATCTATCACTCTGTCAAATAGCTTGTTTTAAGCTTTTCTGTTTTGGCAGTTTTAGGATTAATTTGTCAGAAAGGAGAAATTCTAGTGTATTAATGCAACCTGTGAAAATTGATATACTTCATCTATCTTAGAGCTAAGAAACTGTACCAAGGTGAACCCAGACAATTTTCTCCCTGAACCATTGTTATTTGTGCCATTTGTACTGCAGTTCCCAGTAATTAAAACAGCAGGTTACAGATGGATTATTTCAGCATGACCACACTCATTTCTTGCCCTCAAGTTAGAGGGACATTGTCTTGCATAGACACTGCCCATTATGCAAGGGCAAGACCTCCTCAGGTTGTCCTTGAAGGAGAAAATTAGCCTAAATAGATCTCTTTTATTTGTTTCATGAGTCTTTGAATGGAAGTGTGCTAGTGACTGTTAGCTGAGTTGCTCCAAACAGGAAAAGCAATTCAATAGTTATATGCTTTTGATGTCAACATGATGTAAAGTTGAAGAGACTCTTATTTAGGAGAAAATCTGAAGAAAGATTTCTTTGCAGTACATATTTATTTGCAAAGTAAACTTGTTTTCAGCAGGACCAGAAGTCACATTTCTCTGCACATTCTCTAGTTTCTACTGCTCCATTGTGATTCCTGCCTAGGGAGGAAAAATCTAGGGATAAAACAGGAAGCGGTGAAATAGTTTCAGAACAGTACATTCATCTGGTTTTGGAACAAGAAGAAGTTTTTGAAGTGTATGAAATGTCTCATTTATCCACATATTTAAACTCATGTGGAATTTGTGGGATGATCTTACCTATATGTATTCCTTGGATAATTCCAGGCTTATATTCCTTCTCAATAATAAAAAAAAAAACATTTTTTTCATAAGCCAGCACACATAAATAGCTAGTTAAAATATATAATTTTTGTTCTCTCTCTCTCTCTCTCTCTCTCTCTCTCTCTCTCTCTTTCTGTCTCTCTCTCTACCTGTACATGCAGGTGTATGTGTAGGGGAATGAGGTTGTGCTTGCCTGTGTATGTACATATGGAGGCCAGAGGTCACGTTTGTGTATCTTCCTCTATGATTTTCCCTCTTCTAGATTTTTTTTTTAAGTTGAATGGGCACTCTCTCACAGTCCGCCACTACTGGAATTCATACACTCAGTCATTTGTGTTAAGGAGTAATGTGTCAAGTGTCTCCAGCCATTCCTCAGTCCAAGTTGACCCTCTGAGGTCTGGTCAGCCTATCTAGAGTCCATTGCTTTAAGATCAGTTCTATCAGTTCTTCCTCACCCTAAAGTAATCAGCTGCCAATATTTCTTCAGTGAAGATTGGGATTTGCTGCATGTTTCCCTGTCTTACTTTTTCAGAAAGTATCTTGTAGGAAGATCCAGCTTGAATTGGGCACTAGTTCTCAGCTAGCATCCCTCAGGGAACCCCACCCCAAGGAGGAGCAAACAACCGGGCCTAGCTGGGTGATGCTGGGTGGGGCAATGGTGTGCAGTGGCGTGGAGTTGGGGGGCCTATGATTGGCTCTGGGAACTGATGTCATTTAGTTTATAAAAGCAGGCTGTAGCAAGGAATAAATTTGAATTTCCAAGTAACATCATCATGGAATTCCCAGCCGTCATTTTTTATTAATTATTGCGCATACAGGCCAAGGCAGGCCTGCATTTCGTTAGGGTGGCCAGTGGGTTGGAAAGAGGTCCCCATGTGGACCACCAATCTGGGCAGCTGGTGTTGTGAGTGGACATAGGCTGAAGATAGACCAACATTCATCAAACTGAAATTCCTGTCCAGGGTTTGGCAGTCTCTGGGCAGGTGGGAAGTCACACCCAAGAGTGGAACACATGTCTCGTGGGTGGGTCCAGGCTAAGGGCTTGAGTTGGAAGTACCACCCAGGCCAGGCTATGGCAAGTAGCAGGCTGGTCTCTTCGCCGAGAGGCCAGCTCCTTACAGCAGCTGCTGGCAGGTGCTGTGTCCCCATCCCCTTAGCACGGCCACGTGGTTCCTGTTCGGCACAAAAAGAAAGCTTCCTACAGTATCTCTTACTGAATTTGTAGGTCACCGTTTTTAGTAGACTGGATTGCCAGAATACCTCCAGAATTTATCTAAAGCCTTAGTACCCGGGGTTACAGACATGCTCATCACGCCTGGCCTTCATATGGATGCTGGAAATTCAAAACCTTATCTTCATCCCTGCACAGCAATGTTGTTATATAACTCACACCCCTTGTTAATATATTTTAATATTTTAATGGCAGAATATCATATTTCAAGTCTTATTTCTATAGATAAAATGGACACTGTAACCTGTTTATCACTATGTATGGGTTCTTATAAAAGTGCTTGGCACTGTCTTAAGTTCTATTAGACAGTATCATACATTGAAAGCTGCAGAAGACTTAAATGAGTAAACTGCTCTGATTATAGATATGTCTCTATAAAAATTTTCAGATCTCCACACATTATAAAATAGCTTCTGTATGTCTATGCTGTGCTCTGTCAAATCTTATTCATCATTTCAAACAAAGTTAAGGATGTTTCATAGTTGGGACACCTCTTTTCATCACAGAGCCTGACAAGATTGCTCATTTCTCTAGTATCTCATAGTATTTACTACCAGTTCAGCCGTAATCTCTGTATTAGAATCTCCTGTCTTGTATTGTCCTTAACTTTTCATTTATCCTGTTGGTGGTAAACTCACAAGCAAATAATTAGGTCTCACACTTTTTCGCTCCCCTCATGGTACCTTGACCCTGTTGGTTTTACAGGGATGGCTGTAAAGAAACGCTCATTAGAGACACAAATTAATTGGATACTCACCTGCTATGGTCATACTTACAAGGTTCTCTTCAGATAACTGACTAAATTGTTTCCATTTATAGTGTACTAGAGCAGTTTCTTCCAGGCTGTGATAATTTCTCACGATCCCTTGTTTTTCTTTCCATGTGTCCTCGAGATGCTTCAGCACTTTTTTCTCATTATTACATATCAAGGAACTGAGGCTTAAATGAAGGGGTAATGTTTTCCAAAGCCCTTCAAACTGATGTCATCCACTCAGGATCAAAAGATAGATGAACCTAATTCCAAAGCTGACACCTTTCCCTTAACATGATGTCTTTCACAAGGATGACTTGTCAACATGTAACATGACTGTTTGTGACACTTTCTGATAACAGAGAGTTTGGAGATGCAATATATGTAAAAGGGAAATGGGAAAAACAAAATTATTTTTCTACATGCAACTGCCCAAACCAGAATATGCCACTTCATAGCTTTTTTTGAATATTATGGTATTTCCAGCTCATAGTGTGTTCTCTTTTCAACCTCTGAATCCCTGCCTGCTGTATTTTCCCCTAACTTGCCTTTCTCCTTTTAGAAAAGACAATTTTCCTGTAATGGATTTGTGCTCAGGGTTAAAGCTCAGTTCAATAGGAATCAGACTCTTGGAGCTGTGAAAGACCTTAAGGAAAAATTCACCTTCACTTCATCATTTTACTGAGGGGTAAAAAGCTGACATTTAAGGGTACAACACTATTTATCTAGTCTATGGAGAAACCCCTCTTCATTCTCAGTAAGGTGGAATTCTTTGATGCTTTGCATCTTAATGAGATGTTCAAATCAAGCTGTTATAAAGTTGATAGCAGTGGCTTTTTTGTAATTGTTTGTTTTCTTAAAATACTGATCTGGCTATTTTTCGGCCATTGTTCCTAAAAAGCTGAAATCACATTTTAAAGTAAATGCCATGTAAAATAGAAAAATGTGTTTCTCAGGGATACTGCTGTGCTTCAAGGCTGGCTTCAAACTTTTTAGCTTTGCTTTATTTTTTAAATTTATTTTATGCCTGTATGTATGTAAATGCCCGTGTGTTGGGCAGCACTTACGGAGGTCAGAAAAGGGTGTCTGATCCCCTGGAAATGGAGATAGAGACATTTGTTAGCTACCCGGTAGGTGCTGGGATTCAAACCTGTGTTTTCTGCAAGAGCAGCCATTGGTCTTAACTGCTGAGCCATCACTCCAGCCCCCAGCTTCACTTTAAAAATTATTTGGCCAGGTGTGGTGGTGCACACCTTAAATCCCAGCACTTGAGAGGCAGAGGCAGACGGATCTCTGTTAATTCAAGGCCAGCCTAGTCTACAGAGAAAGCTCCAGGCCAGCTGGAGCAAAGGGAGACCCTGCCTCAAAAATTTTTAATAAAAAATATAAATAAATAAAAATTATTTGGAAAATCAAGTCCCTTATAAGATTTCATGATTAAATAAATATCACAAAATATTTTCTGTTATTCTTACTTATTGGATTTTGTCTAGCTATAAAAGATAAAACTAATGCTTTATCTTTAGTGGTCTGTCTTTTAGTATACATTTTATTGGAAGTATATCTGTGTATTCCTAATCATAATCTCCTGCCTGGTTGTCACTGTAAATAACATCAGGTTAGCTTTCTGTTGCCCTAAGAAAAAGGATCAGATCAGTCCTTCAAATTCTATGGACAAAAATGAAGTCAGTGACAATTACAAATTAATAAATTATGGAACTTAATATTACTATAATTTTGGTAGAGACAATACACACACATACACACATAAAGTTCTATCTTTTAGTTTTTATTTATTTATTTATTTTATCTTTGTGAGCTAGAATCTCCCTTTAGTCCCAGCTGGCTTAGACCTCACTATGTAGACCAGGCTGGCCTTGAACTCACAGAGATCTGCCTGCCTCTGCCTCTCTGAGTACTAGGATTAAAGGCACGTGTCACCATGCCCGGTTCAGAGTTCTATTATAAAACAAATATAACTGGTCACACATAGAATTCATATATACTTTTCATAAAGATATGTTTTTCTCTACTGTTAAGAGTGAAAAACCAAACCAGCTGTAGGACAATTAATTTAGTATATTATAGCTATTCAGTAGCACAAATGCTCATCTGTGTGCTACCAAACTTAGGCATGATTAATAAGACACTGGTCTCACAGAGATACTGTAGTCTTGTCTTTACATAGAGTTACCTAATGTCCAGATATTTGCCATTAATCACAGCTAATAATGGCTATAGAGTTTTTCCTATATTTCTTAAAAGAACAAATCTTCAATAATGTGTGTGTGTTTGAGAGAGAGAGAGAGAGAGAGAGAGAGAGAGAGAGAGAGAGAGAAATCTGAGTAAACAATTTTGAATGCATAAATCAACATTATAGTTCTTTATGGGGAGCTTTTTACGTTCCTAAATTTAAAATCATTGAAACTTTTGTAAGTATATTTCTACTGGGCTTGGTGGATTTCATTTATATAATGAACTGCAGTTGCATAATCTGTGATGGTAAGACTGCTTAGGTGGTAGAAATGAGCTGCTTGTAATAGATTCCCAAGTTGGGCAGAAGGCAGGTGCTTAAGTGTCCCAAATTCAGGATTCTTTCTGTGGAATTTTTAATGGGTTTGCTATTTTTCTTTGCCAGTTCAGCAAGTTCAAAAGTGATCTGACATTTCAGTATCCCTAATGAAGGTTAGATCATCATTAAATGGACATCAGTTTTGCTTTCCTATTTTCAAACCGCTCCTTTCCCAGAGCCCATGTTGATATGTGCTTGTGCATTTCCATATAAAGTAGTCGCGATTATCCTGCTCTAAATGTTTTCTTTAATACACTAAATGTTGCATGTCTTCTCAATTTTCAAATTTTTTGAGGGTAAAGTATTTCTGACATACCAAGTCCTCCTTTTTTTTTTCCTCAAAGATACACATATTGTATAGACAAATTATGTGCAAATCTGCTGTGCTGGATAGCTTTAGTGTTGACTTGCCTGGTTCTTCCCTTTGAAATAAGACAGTACTTGTTTTGAATTTTACAGCAGCCCACAGTTAAGAGACTTTTAATAGACTGAACTTTTAAGTATTTGGACATTTTAAGGACTGTGGAGCTTTTAAGGTTGTACTGTCTTAGGTTGTGATTAATGTTATCATACTTTGGGGATAAGAACTGGAAAGGTGGTGGTTTAATAGTGATGTATTTTGTGTGTCAAGTTGACAAGGGGTCAATTGTGCTGGATAGCTTTAGTGTCAACTTGACACACTTGGGTTGAGGGAGCCTCAATTGGGGAATTGGCTCCATTGGACTGGCCTGTGGCCATGTCTGTGGAGTATTGTCTTGATTGTTGGGCAATGTGGGAGGGCCCAGCCCACTATGGGTGGTGCCACCCTGGGCAGGCTGTTGTGTACTACATAAGAGGTTAGGCTGGGCATGGGCCAGGGGAGCAAGCCAGTGAACAGCATTCCTCCATGGCCTGTGCTTCAGCTCCTGCCTCCAGGTTCCTGCCCTGAGTTCCTGCCTTGGGCTCCCTGAGTGAGAACTGTGACCCCAGGAGATGTAAGTTGAATAAACCCTTTCCTTCCCAAGTTGGTGTTGGTCAGAATGTTCTATTACAGCAATGGAAGACAAACTAGGACATCTGCCAAGAACATTTCCAGTTTATCTGATGTATTCCTACATTCCATTGGTAAAAATTTCATCCTCTGTGGAGAGAAAATATTTATACAAATGTTTCTAAGAGAGAATGAAGGACAAAGATTCACATTCACAATTGAAATTATGTTTTTCAAATGTCCCCAATTCACTAGATAACTTATTTTTCTAGGTCAGTTCCTTCTAATGATTATAAAGCCTTGTTTTCCTGTAGAGAATAAAATTTTACCCTACATTCAATAAAATGTCACATAAGTGAAGAAAAACTATTTCTTTGGACAGGTTCTCCCCAAATGGAATCAGAGTCTGAAATGTGTATGTGGGAGTTTTACTGGAGATTGCTTTTGGAAACAACTGGGGAAGAGGTACAGAGATGCCTAGAAAAAGGGAAGATTTTATGCAACATAGTTGCAACAGTGGCCTCACAGTATGCTACAAGAAGCCCTTCATCTAGATGGCTTTTCATAGACCTTGTGTATTGAATAAAGGTCCATTTTTTAAGTAGTTTTTTTATTTAGCAGTCACTACATGCAGACAACTCTTGGGTAAAGGGTAGGTTTGGTTCAACCTGTTCATTGGCCAAGGCCGACTCCTGGATAAAAAAAAACATCTGAAAGATATGACCACACATACTCCTAGAAATGTAAGAATTGAGCTTTTGAGTCCTGAGGAAGAAACGTGGGCAGTGCATAGATATTTCATCTTTGGTACAACATTTGTAATGTCAGTTGAGAGTGATGATTAACTTAGATATTATAATGCTGAAAAATTTTAAATAAACCATGGCTTGTAAGAGGTAGAAAGCATCCAAATTATGCTTCAGAGTGGTTATCTTTATCTTCAGATATCTTTGGAAAACCCAGCCACAGATCCCCACTGAGATCCCAGGGAAGTGAGAGTCAAGACTATCATTAGCTTTAATGAGAATAATTTGTACAGAATTCTATGTGTTAGTGAAAGAATAAAAAATTTCTACATGCTGAGCTTTGAGCATCACTTTGATTATCTCACCCTTTAAAGCGACAAAAAATCATTTAACCCATGGAGCTTTTTATTAACATAATATTTAGGTTTTAATATTTTTGTTGTCTTATTTGTAACAGATTTTCAAATATTTTTATATGAGGTGTGGATTTTTTTAATATACTGTTGATCTAGGTTAGAATGATGTAAGGAAGAAATAATCTATTGAGTAAAATAATAGTGGGAATTCTAAGAATAAAATGCTTCTGTTTTCAAAAAGTTAAGAAGAGAGTAGTTCATGTAACACAGATGGCAAAAATGAACTTGGGTGTTCAGTGAATATACTAGAGTAACTAAATGACATGATTGAATCTAACACAAGGAATTCACTACTTGAGTGAACTAGTCAATTTGTGTTTAACACTACACTATCAATTAGTATTTGGAATGAGTGTCAGCAACATATGGCAGTTATGTTCCATTTCAGTCAATTAAAAAGTAATTGATAGGTGTACTCATGTTACAGAGAAATTATTTAAATAAAAATATTTAGAATTGTTTCCTTAATTAAACATGTTTACCATATGTAATTATATTAAGTTTTTATATGATTTGCACTAGATTTATAGTATATTTTTAAAATTTGGGATACTAGTAATGTTCTCTGGGGCTGGAGAGATGGCCTAGCGATTAAGAGCGCCGACCGCTCTTACAGAGGACCCGGGTTCGATCCCCAGCACCCACATGGCGGCCGAGAACTGTCTGAAACTCCAATTCTTGGAGAACTCTAGTTCCAGAGGAATCCGACACCCTCTTCTGACCTCCCCAGCATTGCACGACACGGGTACACAAACCTACATGCAGACAGTACATTGATACACATACAGAAATAAATTTAAAAAAATTAAAATTTGGGTTACTAGTAATGTTCTCACTATATAATTAACTCATCTGTTTAATTTGTCTGTTTAATAAGATAAGTCATCTAGTATTGTTCTATTCTGCCTCATTCTTATGTCAACTCACAAAAATGAATGCTTTCATAGGATGAATCTGGAAGCCCAGATCCATAAACCATTGGGACAGAGGGATTAAATTGTTGCATTCTTTTTAAAATTTTGCTTATCAGTGCACACTTCTCATAGGATATTGCACTAATCTGTTTGTATTAGTTTAGTCATTAAGTATACAATTTGTCTACTTCATGGTTTTTTAAAGAAAAATAATTCCTAGCCTGTATACTATAGTCTTGCATCCTATTAGGAACTGTGTGGCTCTGAATATTATTAACAATTGTTCTCATGAGAAAGCATGCCAAAATGATGCAGAATGATGTCCCTCAGGTGGGACAATTTTTTTTAGCTTTACCAAAGATGTTCAATGTGTCCTTATTGCTATACCCACAAAATAGATAAAACACTAAACAAAAATAATATTAAAAATATTAAACAAGAACATCAAATGCAGAATTGCTTTACATGCTTCTATTGAAGAATGGTTGTCAATAAACTTTGCAACTCACAAGGACATGAAATATTTATTATGGCATAATTGCTGTTTTAACCCATCTAATATAGATTATTTTCAGGGCCACAGATCTACCTTACCGCTATCTCCAAATTTTTTAAAGAAGTTTTCAAAAATTATAAAAGAAACTCTAGAAATCATGTTCACCTACATTTGCCAGTTGAACACTACAGCACAAAGAAGAAAAACGCTGATAAAAAATAAGATATGAAGGATTCACCCAATATTTATCAAATTCAAGTTTAGGGAAGGGAAAAAGAAAGAAACATTGTTTTAACAATTACTGGTGAAAAACTTTGCAGGTATGAAGAGAAAAGTGAATTCTCAGAGTAGCAGAAAACCAGTCCCTACCAAAAGGCAAAGATGATAGGACATTAAATGAAGTAAACAAATACATAGGCAAATGATAATGCCTCATAAACAAGAGGCGTAAGTTATGGAATAGTGAAAGTTATTCTGTATAGATACTAATTTAAACAGGCAAAACACAGATTTGTCAAAACATATGGTATTAGTAGAAAAGAATATTTAGGGGGCCGGAGAGATGGCCTAGCGGTTAAGAGCACCGACTGCTCTTGCAGAGGACCGGGGTTCGATCCTCAGTACCCACATGGCGGCTAAGAACCGTCTGTAACTCCAATTCCAAGAGAACTCCAGTTCCAGAGGAATCCGAGACCCTCTTCTGACCTCCGCGGCATTGCACGACAGGGGTGCACAAACCTACATGCAGACAGTACATTCATACACATACAAAAATAATAATAATAATAAAAGAGAAAAGAATATTTAGAAAATAATTTAAGTTAAAGTAATACATTTTCCCATAATATATTACATATGACAGTTGAGAATCAGAATGTACCAATCAAAGTGACAATTATATGAATCAGTTGAATAGAATAAGAAGAAAATAAGAGGGGCTGGAAAGATGGCTCAGCAATTCAGAGTACTGCCTGCTTTTATTGGGATCAATTCCCACTCACCTGTCTAATAACTGACAGGTTGTTATTTAACTTCAGTTCCAGGGGTATCTGCTGCCCTCTTCTGACCTCTGCTGGCACTACACCACATGGGTGACCCTACCTACATCCAAATACTACACTTGTACATGTAACATAAAATAAATAAAAGTTAAAAAAAGAAAGTAAAAAACAAATGACCATTGTTGGGTGGAATTCATCTTCAGAAATTGGTAATGTGGCATCCAAGAAAATTATTGCAGGCTACTGAAATTGAAGACTTTAAAAGTGAGTAGTTTGGGGGAGGTTAAGCTTGCAAAGTAATTTTTGTGAGCAATCTACTAACATTCAGTTGGAAGCATATAATAAGCATGTTTTCATAATTCTTCTAGATGTTTCCACTGGAGAGATAATAAACATGTGCACAGTGTACATGCATGGCAAGCCCTACTTATTCATTCCCTGAGTAGTAATAATAGAAAGTAACCCAGTGCTCTATGACAGAGTTCTATCCAAGTTAAAAATGTATGTATGAGGCTAGGAGATATCGCTCAGTGGTTAAGAGCTCTCGCTGCTCTTGTAGAGGACTTGAGTTTGGATCTCAGCACACACATGGCAGTTTATAACCATATATAACTCTAGTTCCAGAGCTTCTAACCTCTTTTTCTGGCCTCTGAGGGCACTGCATACACATGGTGTGCTTGTATAGTCGCAGAAACACACTGATACACATAAAATCCAAATAAATACATCTTTTAAAATTATATGTATAACTGCTGGAAATGATTGTGCATCCCTTTAGTCACAGAATTTGGGAGAGAGAGGCAGGTGGATCTCTGTGAGATCAAGACCAGCCTGGTCTACTTAGAGAACTCCAAGTCAGCTGGGGCAATAATTTCACTGACTCAAAAGAAGAAAAAAGTATGTATAAGATTTTTACAGTTAGCATGGAAGACATTTTTTAAAAAATTTTAATCAAATCTAGACCCGTATCCCCCCCCCATTCCCCACCCCACCAGAGCTCATGCATTCTGACAAACATGCTTTTCATCTCTTTCTCAGTCTTTCTCAATATTCTCCATGTGGAAGTTGACTGTTTTGAGCAGAAGTTCACTGTTTCAGTCAGTTCTTCGATGCAGTCCTTTTTGTTGTTGTTGTTGTTGTTGTTGTTGTTGTTGTTTCCAATATGCATCACTCCCAATTGCTTTGGACAAAAGCTCAAGGGGACATGCACAAGAAATACTTACAACTAGGTAATTAGCACTAGCATCCACAGATGAGGGATACCATTGATCGTTTGTTTTTCTGGGACTGTGTTACTTCACTCAGCATGATGTCCTCTAGCTCCAGCCATTTTCCTGCAAAGCTCATGATGTCATCTTTCTTTACTGCTGCATTGACCTCCATTGTGTAGACATACCACATCTTCTCTATCCACTCATCAGTTGACGGGCATTTAGGTTGGTTCCAGCTCCTTGTTATTGTGAAGAGAGCTGAAATAAACATGGCCGTGCATGTATCTCTGTGGTGGGGTGAGTCTTGAGGATACGTGCCTAGGAGTGGTGGAAGAGATTTTTTAAATCAGAGATGATTAAATGATTTATTTATTTATTTATTTATTTATTTATTTATTTATTTATTTTTGTGTATGAATGTACTGTCTGCATGTAGGTTTGTGTACCCGTGTGGTGCAATGCCGCGGAGGTCAGAAGAGGGTGTTGGATTCCCCTGAACTGGAGTTCTGGAATTGGAGTTACAGACGCTTCTCAGCCGCCATGTGGGTGCTGGGGATTGAATCCCGGTCCTCTGCAAGAGCAGTTGGTGCTCTTAACTGCTAGGCCATCTCTCCAGCCTGATTAAATGTTTTTTAAATGCAGTCTTATTCCCTACAAAAATTAAAAGCATAAAGCAGTACATAGTAGTTAAAGATACTGCAAAAGTAATAAAAAGCTCATTTCAAATTGGGATGTAATCATTTGTGGAGGGAAGAACAAGATAACACCCAAAATGCTGCTTTATTTTCCCTCAATATGAGAGAAAATGGTATTACACAAACATAATTATCTGATATTTGTTCTGGGTAGTACATTTGTGCTTGTTTCTGCTTAAAGTATATGCAGATTTAGTTAATTCTGTGAGCATTTACTTCATATCAGTAATATTATAGGGACTATATACAGTATAGGATTAGCTTATATATACTTCAAGCAAGACACTGATATCAACCTTCAAGGAAACTTGTGGAATGATAGTAAAGTATGTTCAAATACAGCATTCCCAATTTACACTTACTGGGAATTACTGCACTGAGAAAGTGATGTCCTCTAAGTGATCATGCTGTTTACTGGACATCTGTTACATAGCATACATTCTAATTGTTCCTAGATATTGCAAAAATAATGGTAATCCTTACTATAAAGCACCCAAGTGATCCAGTGATCAGTGTTCCCTGATGGGTTATCTAATTCCAAGTGGTCAGCCATAAACAAAGGAATATGTGAGCATCACTAAATCACTAAATGGACTCACTGTTAATCAGGGAGAAGGTTACAAAGTTGAGAGGAAATATGGAGGGATGTAGGATGGATTAGAAAGGGAGAGGGTGTGGTGAGAGTGATGTAAGTACAGTGTTCATGTTTGAAATTGTCAAAAATTAAAACCAAGTGAAAAATTTATGCAGGCCTAAGCAGGAAGAGAACTAAGTAAGGGATTTGTAAAATTTTCAGTCACCTTTGAAACTATAATTTTACTAGAATAGTGAGTAGCAGAAGGGTTTTAAGGAAGGACATAAATGATAACTGTTACTTTTCTGCTGCTTTGATAAAACACCATGACCAGAAGCAACTTATAGAATGAGGAGGATTTTTGGTTTAGGGATCCAGGGGGACAGTCCATAATGTCAGTTAGAAATGGCAGGAAGCAGTAAGGCTGGGGACAGGGACAGGAAACCTAGATATCTCATCATCAACTACAAACAGGAAGCAGAGAGAGTGAACTGGAAGTGGAGTGAGGCTGTGAAAGCGGCTCTAGTGAGCCCATTCCCAGCACCACCAAGTGGGAATCAAGTGTTCCAATACTTTAGCTTACAGGAGACACTTCTCATTCCAACCACAACAGTTACACATTATTTCTTTTTGATTGATTTATTTTTCTTTTATATGTACGAGTGCTTTGCCTGCATGTATGTAAGTGCACCACATGTAAACAATGCTCATGGAGGCTAGAGAAGGGCATCAGATCCTCTGGAATCAGTTACAGACAGTTGTTAGCTGCCATTTGGGTGCTGGGAACCAAACTCAGGTCCTCTGCTTCAGAAGCTAGTGTTCTTAATTGTTGTACCATGTTCTCCAGCTACTGTTAGACACTATTAAAAGGGAAATTTCCATATTGGACTTTTGGTTTTTTTAATTTTTTTAATTAATTTTATTTATTTATGTATGTGTATGAATGTACTGTCTGCATGCAAGTCTGTGCACCCATGTCGTGCAATGCCGCGGAGGTCAGAAGAGGGTCTCGGATTCCCCTGGAACTGGAGTTCTCCTGGAATTGGAGTTTCAGACGGTTCTCAGCCACCATATGGGTGCTGGGGATTGAACCCGGGTCCTCTGCAAGAGCGGTCGGCGTTCTTAACCACTAGGCCATCTCTCCAGCCCCATATTGGACTTTTGTAATGATTTGTAATGATGTGCCACTTTAAGAAAAGTAATTCATTTAGTAGGAAGGAAAGTTGGTCATCCCATGATCATTGCTTATGAATGTCTCATTCACCTTTATCAGGACATGTCAGGGATCAAGAGAAAATATGTGTGGTAGAACTAAAGGGAAAAAAGAATTCTAGTGGTCATGACTATGCAACATTCCTTAGCTGTTCTGGTTAATGTAATAAGACCCTGTGTTGGGCTCATCCAGTTGCACATATGTATTTTTAAAAAACTCAAAAGTTAACTTAAAATATTTGAATTTAAAAGAAAACATCATATTGGCTGTAGACACATAACATCAATGGTTTCTCTGTAATACTAGAGCAATAGGCTACTAAGGTGGATGCTTTGACTAAACTCCAAATGCCCATGGCAGTGTGCTCTGAGTCAGATCAAAAGCTGAAATTTCAAAGTTGTCTGTGAAGCTGGTTGGAGAGCAAGTCATCTCCATCCCAGGACTGAAATGGCCAGGTGGCTAGAGGTTCAGCAGGATTTTGTGTCCAGCAGGATGCTGTCCTCAGTCATCTCTCCCTCCCTAGGAGGAGGGGAAAGCACTCATCGACCCTGTTCCTCGGAACTAGTCAGAAGTTCTCACCAGAGCTGTTTGAAGAGCTTGATCCATGCTTTCTGCAGCTGTGGGTCATTCCAGGTCAGTTTGTGATTTGTGCTTGTTAAATTTAGGACAAAATGACCCTGGCTGGCAGTTATTTGTTACTAGTTGATTATGCTTCTAGTAAAGTACAGTGAAGTAGATCAATAGCTTTCCTTTCCTCCTGCCTCAAGCTGGTTGATTCTGGAGCAACCATCTTAGAGTTTGAGATGACATGTGGCATTGGAGAAATTGGAAGACGCCTGGGCTATTGACAACTAGGGAGCCACCGTCTAGGTCAAGGCATGCACATCTGGACTACCTTTCCCATGTGAAAGAAGATAAATTTTCTTACTATTTTCAACATGTTTGGGGGCTTCTATACATCAACAGCTGATAATCTTTAGCTAACTTTTTATATTCAACTTTCACAGCATAAGCAGTTTAGAGTTTAGGAATAAATTTAAAACCAAATGAGAAGGAAGAAACATGAAAGAAACAAATTTCAGAGACAAAAAGAATATATGTATTGTAGATTATGGTTGAAGCATTTTCTACCCACTTACTGATATATTATGCTTACAGTTCTTATTTGCCTAACAATCATTCCACTATGGAACGTGTAGCCTGGAAGAATCGTTTTCCCAAGGAATTAAAAAGTAGAAAACAAAGTCCAACTTTTCTAGTTTTTAGCTTGAACATCCCCAAAGGCAGGTTTCAGATATAAATACTTCATTTGCCTTCTCCTCTTACACGCCCAACTGAGTCATAGAAGAGAATGAAAGAAGGATTTCTCAGAAAAGACTGGCTTTCATGGCTAAGCTCCACAGTAGGGAGAAGATAAAGCAGATAATTCAGTAGGCTTAGAGTCCATGGCACTTTGTCTCTGTCTTCTATCCGGATGCTTGAGAGTTGAGTGGACCTCTGGGGATCAGGGGGGAGATGGGATGATTGGTCATGGTCAAGGACAGAAATAGCCTTAGAAGCCTGACAGGGGTTTCTGCACCCTTGCAGGTGCATGGAAGAACTGAACATTTCTCCACATTTCCCAGAAACCTGTGGAAGTGAAGTTTAGCAAAATGCCTCAGAGTATTGTTGGATATACCAGAATACTGCATATTAGAGTGGCTACTACAGGAGACAGCTGTGTTGAGTGACACTGCAAAGGCAATTCTTAGTTTCAGACCAGGAAAAAATATACATTCAGTCAAGAGTTATGACCAGTAGGCAGAAGTGGTCAGCAAGTGTTCAGGAAACTCCCTTGAAATTAACTGGGCTGCATTTTCTGAGTACATGGAAGATGTATTACAACTGATAATGTAACATGAATGTGTAGTAGACATAAAAATGAAGAACTTTTATACACATACAGTTAACATAAACTCTTAAATTAATGCTCTATGGAATTCATACCAGCCTATAGGAAAGAACTAATAAAATAAAGGATAGTTTGCAGATACAGGCATAAGGAGAATTAAGAGGACATATGGGATTTTATAATCTAATCTAAATCTCAGATAAAGCATGTTAGATTTTATAAAATTCAAAGTTTTGGTGTGATCTCTACCTTTAAATAAAGGAAAGTAGCTATGTTTAGAGTTACAGAAGTGAGGTACAATGAGATTTTTTTTCTTTTTCTTTATGAGTGTTATAATCTTGCATGTTAGATGATAGAATCATTCAGCAGAAATTTCTTTGAAAACTTTATTTAACTTTAAGTACAGTATTCTTTAGGTATGCTTGGAAAGATAAGACAATAATTTTATTTTTTAGGGTTTCATAACTTTCATTTTAATTATATTTTGCTTCCAAGGGTCAGAGTAACTCAATTATTTGCTTTCCTGAGGCTCCTCACAGATATCATTTCTTTGCTGCTTGCACTGCTCAGAGTTCAATTGCTCCATTTTGTGTGTCTTAAGACATCGTTCCAGCTGAATGAAAATATTCATAAAATGAGAGTGTTTTATAGTGTAATTGTTTATCCTAAGTACAAA
This sequence comes from Rhizomys pruinosus, assembly GCA_009823505.1. NCBI lineage: Eukaryota > Metazoa > Chordata > Mammalia > Rodentia > Spalacidae > Rhizomys > Rhizomys pruinosus. The sequence continues at coordinate 4,360,744 of VZQC01003434.1, read as the reverse complement.
TAATCAACTACCCCCTTAACTACATGAAAAAATCATCCTGAAACTATCTTTTCATCTGCAGCTTAGTGAAAACATTTGAACTATAGATAATAAAATCAGTGTATTTTCTTAGAAAGCATCCTATTAAATCAAAGCTTATAGAACTGCTCACATGGATGTTTCTATAATCATTTACTTTAAATTTGTAAAAGTAAGTCACAGTGTTGTCAGTTTTCTGTTGTTAAATACCTGAAACAACTAAAGTCAAATAAAGATTTAGTCTGGCAGGTCTTCTCCAAGGTTCCAACACAGTCAGCAGCTTCCATTACTATGTGTCTGAGCAGAGTCTGTGCACCATGGTAATGAAGCATGTGGTAGAGCAAAGTAAGTCAACTCCCAGTGCTCTGTAACAGGAGGCAGGCTGGACACAGGCAGGAACAAGTTAGCTTCAAGTGCACGTCCCTGTTTACTGACTTTCTCCAACCAGACTCCACTTCATAACCACCTCCTCCCTATCATGCCATAAAATTATGAGGCCTTTAGTGGGTTCATCCTATGGTGATGTCCAAGTGCCCATGATCCAATCACTTCCCCAAGTCCCGTCATCTGGTGACCGAATTTTTAACACATGGCCCTTTGGGGGACATATCAAATACAAATCACAGGAGCAAGGATTCTATGCTGAGCATGACGACTTCAAATATATCTCTACAGTGACTGTATTAGAGTGTGGAGGGTTAGTGGTCTCCCAAGATAAAGTCTCTGGCCAACATTCAGTCCCCTCTCTATCATTGCTATCACCTTACATTACTCATGGGAATTTCTTAGTGCATTCTTATTGAATAAATCTTTTAAAAGAAAGATAATGTTTGGATAGACAGATAAAGGGAAAAGGGGACAGTGTAAGAAAAACTAAGAGATCTGAGTCTGAACAAAAAGAAGGTTGATTACTTCAATAGGCAGAAAAATCTGTTTCTTGTATTTGTTTTCTCTCCTGACTACTTTGAACATGTGTCCAAGCTCACAGGAAATCTGAGCGATATGGAAGATGACTATGAATATTTTTCTATTAAAAACCACAGTAACTCTGGAAACGTAAGCAGCAGTGGTTGTAAACAATGTTTAAAAAAAGCAGAAAACCTTTCTCAAGGAACAAAAAAACCTTGGTGAAGTTTTAAGAACAACCCCTGTAGCCATTGAGGTTTTTTTTCTTGACAGCTTCTGATACATCTCTTAGAACTCACAACAATATTTGAAGGATAATTTACATGTAATGACAGCGTATATTGAGAGGTGTTAGAGGTAAATGTCAATATCATTTGAAATTCCCTGCTAATGTGACTCAATTACACTGTCAGGACCAAGGCCTTGCCTGAGAGCAAGGGACTCTTCAACTTTCTTACCCTGAGAAACTTGTCTCGCCCTTATTCTAGCCTTCCTTAATTACTTACTAGATCATAATACGTAGAAACACCAAATTACAAATATATTACACTGCCTTTCAGGTACATTAATGAATATTGCAGGATACACAAGATGGAAAGACAAATACTGATCTCATGATATTGCTGTCAGACTTAATTAATATGAATTATACATCCCCAGACACACATCAGAAAATATCATTTTTCCCCATTAACTCCCTCACCCAAAAACTGAGATTCCCTCCCTTTGTAGTAACTGTAGAGTCAAAGGTGACAACATTTGTAGCCATTGTCCATTGGGAGCTCAGCATGTATTTATAAGAGTAATTCCTCCCCATGCAATGGTCATAGTGACCTACTCCATTTTCTTATATCAAACAACAGAATAAATTTTATGTACATGAGAAAATATCTGAGAATTTTCTGACAATATGATCTACCCTGGAAAATAAGAATCAAAACAAACTCTGTCACTAAAAGGAAAATTGAATAAAAGTTTTAAAACTCTAAATTAGAAAATATTTCAAGTGGTATATGGTATATATCATCCTGACAGGAAACCTTTATTTGCACTGAAGCACCACTTGGTAGAACTATTATTTTATTACTACAAGGTATGATGTCAAATTCAACCCATCTTGGTAAATGTAGGCTGGTCTGGGACCTTCTTTTATAAACAGAAGTATCCTGACTAATCTGTTAGGCTGGCAAGAGATCTAAGAACTTTAAAGTGTAACTTACAAGGTTTCAGACAATAAAGACAAGGAAAAACAGACTTGATGCTCCTGTTGTCACTTAGATAAATGTGTCATTCAGCTGGGCCTTCAAAGAAGTTTCATTTAGATTTTAACTGTTTGATATATAATTCACAAAGGCAATTTTTTTCTGATTTCAAAATAACTCTTCAAATATCAAACAACAGAATAAATTTTATGTACATGAGAAACTATCTGAGAATTTTCTAACAATATGATCTGCCCTGAAAAATAAAATAAGAATCAAAACAAACTCTATTCTTTTTTTTTTTAATTTAATTTTTATTGATGGTTTGTGCATTTCGTACATCATTTTCCAATTCAGATCAGGCATATTTCCCTTTCCCTTCCCCCCCACCCCCACCCCATCCCAGATCATGTATTCTGCCATAACTGTCCTGCATCTTTCAGGTTTTTTTTTTCCATTTTTTAGCTATAAGTGATAATCCATGAGTATAAGCATCCTTCGTGCAAAACCAATCTACAGACTGTTGTGCCCAAACCCCCACAGTCCCACCATTCAGTGGGGGATGACAGGTTGTTTGTTCAATCTCTATTCTTTAGTTTACTTAACCAAACTCACATTTGTCTCTGGAAGCATTCAGATTGCCACTGGCAACTCTACCCATTGTGTGTTGTCAGATATTTAATACATTTTTAAAGGTTATATTCTATCTTATTTCATTAACTTTGACTGAGAGTTGATTTTATATTAAAATTTTTAAGTTGCAGGTGAATTTACTGACTGATTATCAGGACCTGCAAATGTGGTCCTGGGTATTAAGAGCACCAAGTTACGTTGCTCTATAGTAGAGACTTGCAACTTGTGTATTGTAAAAGAAGGAAGGGTTTTTAACATAGACCAATCAAATTCAGTGTGACCTTATAGGAGGACCAATTATTGATGAAGCTGAGTAGGAAGAGCAGCAGGGGGGAGGGACATGGGAAGAATGAAGGATGTAAATGAGTTTTGCATTTAATATCATTTTTCTCTTTGTTACCCCATTGATGTGCTTGAACTGGTTTGTACCAACTCTGCAAATTAGCACATCGTTCAGCTCTGGTCTATAATATCATGATGTTAGCACTGGGTGGACCATAAAAGAAATAGTTATATATAGCAATCATAGCAAATGCTATGAATCCTAACACTTCCTTCCCTCAAAAGCCAGCTGTTAAATGTTTACAGTCTCAAATCATTAACCTGGAAATTCACAAAGAACACTGGAGTTTCCTGAAATGTGAATAGTGGGCCTGGCATTTTGTTTGCTCAATGCTGCATGTATGAGGTCTATTCATGTTCTTACATGTACTTTCAGATAGTTTTCATTTCTGCATGGTATTTTATCATTTAATTGTTTAGTCTACTACTAGTGGAAGCTTTGGTTTAGAAACATTTATAATTAAAGTATATTTCCTTTCTTCATACTATTGTGGAAGAAGCATTTCATACAAATAAGCTCTTAAAGGGTCTAAAGATAGCTTTAAAAACTTGTCTACTGGCAGCCAGTGCTGGGAGGGTTTGGTTTAGTGCCATTGTGTCTTTGTGTAGGGTGCTCCTGAAGCACAGGAGCTGGGAACTTGCTCTAGACAGGTAGACTTTAGGGTAGATTGACTCTTGGGTTGCTGGAAAAGGGTCTAAATTCTAAACCCTTGTAGGGGGTGGCTGTCTGGGCAGAGCCGCCCTTCCTCTTTACACCTGGTGCTGGGTGGGTTTGGTTTGGCACCACTGTGTCTTGGTGTGGGGTGCTCTTGAAGCACAGGAGCTTGAAACTTGCTCCAGACAGGTAGATTTTAGGGTAGATTGACTCTTGGGTTGCTGGGAAAGGGTCTAAACTCTAAACCCTTATAGGGGGTGGCTGTCTGGGTGGAGCCAGCCTTTGCCTTTGTAGCTGGTGCTGGGTGGGTTTGGCTTGGCACCATTGTGTCTTTGTGCAGGGTGCTCCTGAAGCACAGGAGCCCAGAACTCACTCTAGACAGGTACTGGGTCATGGGGTCAGTCAGGCATATCCCCCCCCCCCCAAACTGGAATTGATGAGAGAGTATCCAAGTGGATTTTTTTGGAGAAGCTTCAGAACAGGAAGGGAAGAGTGACTTAGACTTCCAATATCCAATATGTAAACAAAATTGAAATCCTGAAACCTAGACAAGTCAATACTCCATAAATAAGGAGGGGGGGGGAAGCATCGGAAGGAGGCAAGCAAAACCAGCTTCTAACATAATGAAAAGACATTTGTGATTGACATCAGAATACAGGCAAAAAAAAAGGGGGGGGAACCCTCATGCCAGGGACATGGCAAAGGGATAACATGGGAAAGGTGCAGGATAATTCTGCACCAAGCTCTACCAACCCTGCAGGAGATAGGTACAGTGGGATCCCCCTGGAGGTGACCCAAGAAACAGATCTTAGAAGAATATTTGCAGACCTCTGCAGAGAAATTAAAGAAAACAAAGAAGTCAGAGAACTAAAGAGAGAGAATGAAAAACTCAAAAAGGACCTAGAGGGATACAATGAAAAACTTCAGAAAGAACTAAAGGAAGAGATTGAGAAACTCCAGAAAGAACTAGAGGGCAAAAAAAAAAAAAAAAACAAACTCCAGAAGGAAGTAGAAACACTGAAAAAGGAAGCCAACCAGCGAAGTAGGGAGCACCAAGAAGAGATTGAGAAGCTCAAAAAGGAAATGGAAATACTAAAGAAATCACAGGAGGAAATGAAAAAGGAAATAGAACACTCATCCAATCAAGAAGAAAGGAAAGGAAAAGCCTCAGAAATAGAATGGAGGAAGCAGAACAAAGAATATCAGATCTGGAAGATAACACAGAGCAACTAAAAAGCTCATATAAAGATTATGAAAAATTTAAAAATACACAAAAGTGGAACAACCAGGAAATATGGGACACTATGAAAAGATCAAACCTCCGCATCATAGGAATAGAGGAAGGAGAAGACTCTCAAGAGAATAGCATTGATCAGACCTTTAACAGAATAATAGATGAAAATTTCCCCAAACTAAAAATAGACAAACCCATACAAATACAAGAAGCACATAGGACTCCAAATAGACAAGATCAGAAAAGAAACTCCCCATGCCATATCATAGTTAAAATGCTAGATGCCCAAAACAAAGACAAAATTCTGAAGGCTACAAAAGAAAAACAAGTCACATACAGAGGGAAACCCATCAGAATTACAACTGACTTCTCAGCACAAACCATGAAAGCAAGAAGAACATGGAGCAAAGCATTTCCTGTGTTAAAGGACTATGGATACCAACTCAGAATACTATACCCAGCAAAAATGTTGATTGCAGTTGAGGGAGAGAGAAAAATCTTCTAGGACATAAACAAGATGATAGAATAAATGTCTGGAAAATCAACTCTTCAGAAAATACTTGAAGCAATTCAAAGGGCAGAAGAGAGGAGCAACTATCCCCAAGCACCCAGGAAAAGGAACTAATAAAAACATAACCGTAGGAGTAGAATCGGAGACTAAAAATCCAAATGGATAATAAGGTGAATGGAAGCAACATCCATCTTTCAATTATAACCTTAAATATTAATGGACTAAACTCCCCAATCAAAAGACATAGACTGGGAGAATGGATTAGGAAACAAAATCCATCTATATGCTGTCTACAAGAAACCCATCTCAATTTCAAGGATAGGCACCAACTTAAAGCGAAGGGATGGAGGAAAATATTCCAAGCAAATGGTACAAAATAGAAGGCAGGTGTTGCTATTTTAATTTAACATCAGACAAAATAGACTTCAAAGCAAAAGAAATCAAAAGAGACAAAGAGGGCCATTACATCTTGATTAAAGGAACAATTGGGGATGAAAATCTCACAATCATGAATATATATGCTCCAAACTCTGGTGCACCAAACTTTATAAAGACAACTCTTCAGGATCTCAAGTCACAGATTAACCCCAATACACTAATAGGAGGGGACTTCAATACACCACTAAGTCCTTTAGACAGATCAACAGGACAAAGGAAAAACAGAGACATCTGAACTGAATGATACAATACACCAAATGGAACTCACAGTCATATATCGAATATTCCACCCAAACAACAGAGAATACACTTTGTACACAGCAGCCCACGGAACATTCTCCAAAAGAGACCATATGCTGGGACACAGGAAAAAACTCAACACGTACAAAAATATTGAAATAATCTCATGCATTCTATCAGACCATAGTGCGATAAAACTCAATATCAACACCAGGATAAGCCTACAACCCACAAGATCACATGGAGACTAAACAACACTCTCCTGAATAATGAATGGGTCAAAGAAGAAATAAAGAAAGAAATAAAAACATTCTTGGAACTGAATGACAATGATAATACAACACAACGAAATGATGGGACACTTTAAAAGCAGTTCTAAGAGGGAAGTTTATAGCCCTGGGTGCCTACATCAAAAAAAACAAAAAACAAAAAACAAAAAAACAAAAACAAACAAACAAACAAAAACAAAACAGAAAGAGCACAAGTGAACGATCTAACACTGCAGCTAAAAATACTTGAGAGACAACAACAAATGAACCCTAAACACTGCAGACAAGAAGAAATAACAAAAATTGGAGCAGAGATCAATGAAATGGAAACAAGAACAAAAAATACAAAAAAATCAATAAATCTGAAAGTTGGTTCTTTGAGAGAATAAACAAGATAGAAAGACCTCTAACCCAGTTAACCAAAAGGAAGAGGAACACCACCAAATCAATAGAATCTGTGATGAAAGGGGAAATATCACAACAGACAATGAAAAGATTCAGAAAACCATACGGGAATTACTTCAAAAACCTATACTCTACTATGTTTTGAAAACCTAGAAGAAATGGATGAATATCTGAAATTCTGGGAAGCACCAAAGCTCAACCAAGAAGAGATCAACAGTTTAAATAGACCATTAATATTTGAAGAAATTGAAGATGTAATAAGAAGCCTCCCAACCAAGAAAAGCTCAGGCCCAGATGGCTTCACGGCAGAATTCTATAAAATATTACAAAAAGACTTACAGTCATTACTACTCAAGTTGTTTAGAAGGATACAAACAGAGGGAGTTCTCCCAGAATCCTTCTATGAAGACAGCATCACTCTTTTACCAAAACCAGGCAAATATACAACCAAAAAGGAGAATGATAGACCCATTTCCTTGATGAACGCAGATGCAAAAATTCTAAATAAAATACTTGCAAATCACATACAGATGCACATCAAGAAGATCATCCAACATGACCAAGTTGGATTCATTCCAGAAATGCAGGGATGGTTCAATATATGAAAATCAATAAATATCATCAAACATATAAATGAACTAAAAGACAAAAACCATACAATCATCTCAATTGACGTGGAAAAAGCCTTTGACAAAATCCAGCATTTCTTCTTCATGCTTAAAGTCCTAGAGGGAATTGATTGAAAGGATCATTCCTCAATGTAATCAAAGCTATATACAGGAAACCCACAGCCAATATCAGCCCAAATGGGGAAACGACAGAAGTATTCCCCTTAAAGGTAGGAACTCAGCAAGGCTGCTCCCTGTCACCACTCCTCTTCAATATAGTGCTTGAAACACTTGCTAGGGTAATAAGGCAAGTAAAGGAAATTAAAGGAGTTCTAATTGGAAAAGAGGAAGTCAACCTATCCCTTTTTGCTAATGATATGATTGTTTTCTTAAGGGATGCTAAGAACTCCACCAGAAAACTCCTAGAAATGATTAAGAACTTCAGTAAAGAGGCAGGATACAAAATAAATTTAGAAAAATCAGTGCCTTTCTTTACACCAACAACAATCAACTGAAGAAGGAATACAAGGAGATCTTGCCACTCAAAATAGCCTCAAAAACAATAAAATACCTAAGAAGAAACCTAACCAAAGACACCAAGGATCTCTACAACAAAAATTTAAACCCCTGAAGAAGGAAATTGAAGAAGACATCAGAAGATGGAAAGACCTCCCATGCTCATGGATTGGGAAAATAAACATAGTAAAAATGTCCATTCTACCCAAACTTTTGTACAGATTTAATGCAATCCCAATTAAAATCCCCAAGAGTTTCTCACAGGCTTGGAAAAAAAAATCCTTAATTTCATTTGGAAAAACAAAAGACCCCAAATAGGCAAAGCAACCCTGACTGAAAAGAGCAATATAGGGGGAATCTCTATACCAGACTTCAAACTATGTTACAGGGCTATAGTCAGAAAAACAGCTTGGTACTGGTACAAAAACAGACCAGTTGACGAATGGAACAAAACCGAAGATCCAAACCTGAGCACATACAATTTCAGCCACCTCTTATCAGACAAGGGGGTGAAGAAGACACAATGGAGGAAAGACAGCATCTTCAGTAAGTGGTGTTGGCAAAACTGTATCACCATCTGTAGAAGAATGAAATTAAACCCCTACCTCTTGCCCTATACAAAAGTCAATTCCAGATAGATTAAAGACCTCAACGTGAAACCCAAAACTCTGGAGGTGACAGAAGAAAAACTTGACAGCAGACTGCAAGATATAGGCATAGGAAAAAACTTCTCAAATCAGAGAGCAGCTGCACAAGAAATAAGATCGACAATTGACAAATGGGACCTCATTAAACTCAAAAGCTTCTGTACATCAAAAGAAACAATCAAGAAAGTGAAGAGAAAACCCACAGAGTGGGAGGAAACCTTTACTGCAGATACATCTGACAAAGCATTGATTTCCAGAGTATACAAACTACTCAAAAAACAAAGAAGAAAGAAAACAAACTAATCACTCAAAAGATGGAACAAAGAACTGAATAGAGACTTCACAGAGGAGGAACTAGAGATGGCTGAGAAACATCTCAAAAAGTGTTCAACATCACTAATAATTAGGGAAATGCAAATTAAAACCACTTTAAGATATCATCTTACTCCAATAAGACTGGCTAGGATCAAGAAAACAAATGATACCAAGTGCTGGAGAGGTTGTGGGGAAAGGGGAACACTCATCCATTGCTGATGGGAATGTAAACTTGTACAGCCACTATGGAAAGAAGTGTGGAGAACCCTCAAATGAAAGTAGTGTGGAGAACCCTCAAACTCAAAATTAGCTTGCTATTTGACTCAGTCATACCATTCCTGGGTATATACCCACAAGACTCATCTTACTGCAGAAATACATGCACAGCTATATTTATTGCAGCTCTGTTCACAATAGCAACTGACGAGTGGATAGAGAAAATGTGGTACATGTACACAATGAAGTTCTATGCAGCAGTAAGGAAAGACAATATCATGAACTTTGTAGGTAAATGGATGGAACTAGGAGATATTATGTTAAGTGAAGTAACACAGTCCCAGAAAAACAAACGATGAATGGTATCCCTCATCTGTGGATGCTAGCGTCAATAACCCAGTTGTAAATACTTCTTGTGGGGAGGGATGCATATTGGAAAGAACAACAACAGAAAGGCTGCATCAAAAACTGACTGAAATGGTGAAACTGGAGGGATGGGAGGGGTGGGAGAGGGACACGGGTCTATATTCGATTAATGTATATTTAATTGATGTGAGTTTAACAAGTATCCAATTTTGCCCAAACCCTATCTACAAACTACATGGTATTTTAGGACTCAGTAAAAGTAAAACTATTTATAATAAACAACATTGGTTTAAAAGTTTTAATAAAAACGGTAGTACATCTAAGTTAAGTGGAAATATAAATTATTGTCCACATTTGTTTTATTTAAAATTTGTATAACAATAACCTTGGGATTAACATATACAAACGTTCTCTATAATTTCTGTGTTATACTGTAGCATCTTATAACATTATCTTTTACCCGTAGGATAATTTAACTTAAGGAAGTAAGCTTGCTTCCCAAATTAACAACATACAGTCACCCAAAACAGCTTAGGTAAATTTAATGAAATTTACACCTTGATTCCTGCCTATAGGTATGCATACTACAACTGCTTTTTGAAACTCATGGGTCAAAAAATAAAAACCTAAAATAAAAAAAGGGGGGTATACAGTTATATATTAAACCTTTTTGTCAAATTTTCAATTTAAATCTTAAAACTAACTATGGGAAAAGATTCGTATGTTCCCACAGGTCAAAATATCACCAATTTAATGGCTGAGAAAGAAAAGATACAGCTTTGCATTGTGCAGGATGCACCAGGAAGTGCCAGCAGAAAGGTTGGCCCATCTAAACATTAAAAGGAAGAAAAGCCTCAGACTGCTACAGACATCAAACATCTCTGTAGATCCTAGTTGTAGCAACTGTTTATAATGAGTCCTAACAAACCTTACCTTCTAGGGGCCGCAAAGTTTTAATATGAGAGACCTTCTTACCTCCTTTTCATAGAACAAAGAAATACATGTTGGTAATGAAGTCATTCTCTAACTGTAACTTAGAGTAGACTGTTATAAAGGTAATCTCTTACAAAACCAGTATAACTGCTTTCTTTAATTGACTAGTAGTCATGGGAAATGTGAAGAGGATTATTCTCTATTCAGAGCCAAATATAATACTAAAGTCTTTTCAAGCTGTGCATTTAAGCAAACTATATTAATACAGGAGAGCTCTGATATCAGCAATGGATTATTCTACCAAGGAGATGTTGGCCAGGGGATCCAAGCCCCCCCAAAAGGTAAAGGCTTCTTGCCTCTAAACTGGGATAGCTGCAAGAAGAGAGGCGGTAAGTCGCTGCTGTCAAAGACCTGATGCAAGCAGGGGAAAGATGTATTGAGACCGCACTTGCAAGTGTACAGTTGGCCTCTGGAATGCCAGAGAGTGTTACCAAAGGCCACTAAACCAATAAAGCAAAAATTGGTGTCCTTGAGTCAAGCAAGACTCCTCCATCAGCATCAGCTACACCTCACCTGCCTGGAAATACTGTGCAGCAGTGGCAGCCACATTTCTGTATATCCCAAATCTAATTGGCTATTAGCTCTCACCTTGGAGATCATGGCTTGGGGATCATGGCTGATCCCACAAGCTTACATCCTCTAGTGGTTAGTAGAAGTTATAAGCCAGTAAGACCTTGTCATCTTTTACAGAAAAAATATAATTCATGGATTAGCATACTATCCAAACATCTGTGTCTATACCAAAGTAACCTACCATAATAATTAGTACTGTTTAAATATGTATATATCTAATTGCTTGTGCTTCATTAGTAGGATTGAAAGGTTATTCCTGAACAAACTGTCAGCCCATGAAAGGAAACAGCTAGAACTGATCAGAGTCCAAAACGACATCTCCAGAGAAAGTAGACTGTTTTGCTTCTCATCCACCAGTGCCCCTTTTCCAAGCCTAGGGAACAATCTGCAAAAGAGGGGGCATGGTAGAATGTAAGGGCTGTTATTGGGGTGAATGGTGAAACTACAGCAACATAGTCTGGACACTTACTTGATCAACATGATTGTACATATAAACCCCACCAGCTGGATGATGGGAGACTTGGGCTATGTGTGTTTGGGCATAGCTACTTGCAAATTGGTTTTACATGAAGGATGCTTGTACTCATAACTTATTACTTATTGTTAAAAAAATAAAAATAAAAAATTGAAGAAAAAATCTTGTCTGCCAAATATTCATTGGTAGGAGCTAAATTCAATCTTTATCTTTATTTTGTATAGTACTTTGTGTTATATATAGCTCCTGCAAATTGACACTATTTCTAAGTAACTATCTTCATATTGTTGCATGTTAGAGAAAGCATGTGGATTTACATAAATCTTTCAGTACTCTGGGTGAAATACATAGTAAGAAAGTTGTCTAATCTTCAATTGCCTTTGAAATTAAAAATCCAGAAATTTAATAAATAAGATGGGTAATAGATTTACATAAATGAACCCTAGAAATATCATACTACCAACAACTTCAGTCACCAAAGGTGAGCAAGGTTTTTCAGTCATTTTAATTAGGCCCAAAGGAAAAATTTTATAAAGTGGTGATTATACATTTTATAGTTCTGTCCTTCCTGATAATGTGTTGATGTGTTTTTAACAGATATTAAACCTGAATATCAGGTACAGGCAAAGACATGAAAATCATATTTAACATTGTATTTTTTTCAGTTTCTTTATGCCTTACAGACTTATCATTTTCAGAATTATATAAACCTCTATCTAAAAATGTATTTTTTAAAAAGGTTAATTGTTTTAAAGAAATAATATTTCATGTGGTGTGGAGACTGAAAATGTGAAAAAAAGACAAAATTTTTATTTGTGGGGAATTCTATTTAAAAGATGTATGTAACTGTGAGTTCAACAAGTATCCAGTTTTTCCCAGACTCTGTCTACAGGATACATGGTGTTTTAGGACTTAGTAAAAGTAAATATGTGCATATTAAACAACATTGGTTTAAAGGCTGATAAAAAAGGTAATGCATCTGAGTTAATTGGTGATATAAATTGCTGTTGTCCACATTAGCTTTAATTAAAAACTGTATAACAATTACTTTGGGATTGGTATAAACAAATGTTCTCTATAATTTTGCTGTCATATAGTATCACCTGGTAGCAATCTCTTTCATCTATAGGATGATTTAATTTAAAAATAAAGTTTGTTTCCCAAGTTAATCACATACAGTAACCCAAAACATAATGGGTGAACTTGATGAAATCTGTGCCTTGATTCCACCCTATAGGTATATATAATGCAACTGCTTTTTTTGAGACTCATGGGTTAAAAATAAAAACTTAAAATAAAAAAAGGGGGATATAGATAGATACGAAAACTTTTTGTCAAAAAACCTTGCAATCCAAATCTTTAACTATGGGAAAGGATTTGTATGTTCCAACAGGCCAGAGCATCACCAATTTAATGGCTGAGAAAGAAAATGCGGCTTTGCAGTGAGTAGGATGTACCAGAAAGTGCCAGCAGAAGGATTGACTCCTCTGGGCATTGAAGGGAAGAAATGCCTCAGATTGCTGCAGACATCAGGCCCCTCTCTGGATCCTACTAGTAACAACGATTTTTAATGAATCCTAACGAAGCTTATCTTCTAGGTGCTGCAAAGGTTTTAATACAAGAGACTTTCTTAACTCCACCCCCCCATAGAATAAGAAGAAATATGATGATGATGAGGTCATTCTCCAGGTGTAGATTGGAGCCAGGTGTTATAGAGGTATTCTCTTGTAAAATCGGTAAAACTGCCTTCTTTAATTGACTAATGGACATAGAAACTGTGAAAAGGATTATTCGCTATTCAGAACCAAATATAATGCTAAAGTCTCCTTAAGCTATGCACTTAAGCAAAATATATTAATACAGGAGCTCTGACATCAACAATGGATTATTCTACCAAGGAGATGTTGGCCAGGGGATCCAAGCCCCCACAAAAGGTAAAGGCTCCTTGCCTCCAAACCGGGATATCTGCAGGAAGAGAGGCGATAAGGCCCTGCTGTTGAAGACCTGATATAAACATGGGAAAGATGTATGGAGACCGCACTTGCAAGCATACGGATGGTCTCTGGAATGCCAGAGAGTGTTACCAAAGGCCACTAAACCAATAAAGCAAATATAGGTCTCCTTGAGTCAAGCAAGACTCCTCCATCAGCACCAGCTACACCTCATCTGCCTGGAAATACTGTGCAGCAGTGGCAGCCATATGTCTGTATATCCCAAATCTAATTGGCTATTAGCTCTCTCCTTGGAGGAATAACCCACGGCTGATGCCACAAGCTTACATCCTATAATGGTTAGGAGATGTTATAAACCACACGACGACCCTGTCATACTTAACAGAAGAAAATGTAACTCATGGATTAACATACCATCCAAACATCTGTGTCTATACCAAAGTAACCTACCATAACAATTAGTAATGTTTAAATACCTATATATCCAATTTCGAGTGCTTCATTAGTAGGATCGAAAGGCTATATATTATACTGTTTAAATACCTATAAATCTAATTGCATGTGCTTCATTAGTAGGATTGAAAGGTTATGCCTGGACAAGCTGACAGCCCATGAAAGAAAACAGCCAGAATTGACTAGAGACCAAGACAACAGCTCCAGAGAAGGTAGACTGTTTTGCTTCTCATCCACCTGTGCCCCTTTTCTAAGCCTAGGGAACAATCTGCGGAAGAGGGGGCATGGTAGAATGTAAGGGCTGCAATTGGGGTGAATGGTGAAACTACAACAATATAGACTGGACACTCATTTGATCAACTTGATTGAACATACAAGCCCCCCCTGCTGGATGGTGGGACCCATGAGCTGTGTGGGTTTAGGCGCAACTGCTCGCAAATTGGTTTTCCATGAAGGATGCTTGTACTCACAAATTGTCACTTAAAGTTAAAAAAAAAATGAAAACAAAACAAAAAAAAAACCAGAAAGATGCAGAAAAGTTATGGCAGAATGCATGATCTGGGATGGGTAGGTGTGGGGTGGGGGGGAAGGGAAGGGGATATATGCCTGAACTGAATTGGAAAATGATGTATGAAATACACAAAGCATCAATAAAAATAAATAAATAAATAAATAAATAAAAATAAAAAAATAAAAGATGTATGTAACTATTGATCAATGTTAAGGAGGCTGAACAGAACAGATGCAGTAGGCAAAATGGAAGGGAAACTTTTTGTGTGTGGCTTTTCTATGGTTTAATACGTCAAGACTATTCAAGGGCTAAGAATACCCTTCTGAGAAAAGCAAAATGGTAAAGAAAATGTTCTCTGCAGGAACACTTGAATTTTCATTACTACCTTTTGAATAAAGTGCTGGAGTACTGTACCCTTGTTTCAATTAAACATCCAGCTTTTAAATGTATCTAGTATTTATTAAGGATCATGTTATGGTATTAATAAAATTAGATTTTCTAGATGGATATCGTATTAATATTTAGCAATAAAGTAATATCAATGCTTCATACAGGATATATAAAAGTGAATGATGAAAGGCATTTTCTCTTTAAATCAGGATCGATTTTAGTAATTTATTTCTTCAAGCATCTCTAAATACCTAAAAATAGTTACACATTCTTCAGTGGTTTTCACATACTAGAGCTGTAATTGACTTTAATTTTTTTAATGATAGATCTTGAATGTTACAAATTATATGTAATCTTTTAGCTTTATACTTAAGAGTAATGTGATTTAGGAAGAAAGGATAATTCTTGGAAACAAGAGATATCATTTAGCTTAATTTTCAGTAAATTCATACTTTTATAACTTACAGAAAGATTCATTCAGAATTGAAGAATTCTGGAGATCTAATTTTAAAAATAATTAGTAATTTTTCATATTGAAAGAAAGAACAAGTTGCTCTTTTCCTGTAGAACATTTTAAAAGGTTGATTATTTTCTAGATATAAATGTGCACAGAGTATACACACTCCTTACTGGTAAATGTACTGGGTGTTTTTTCTACCATTTATGCATTTACTCTCCCTCTTCAATACAATTAAAGTAATTTTTACCATGTATAACAAGGTAAAGATAATATACCTAAAAACATACAAAATAAATGGTATTTTGGAACTGAATTTTATATGTTTTAGTTCCCTTTCAATCACTGTGACCAAACACTCTAACCAATACCAACCTAGGAAGAAAGGTTTCATTTAGATTACTTCTCTCAGAACACAGTTCTTCACTAAGGGAGCTGAAGGTAGGAACTCGGGGCAGGAACCTGAAAGCAGGAGCTGAAGCATAAGCCATGGAGGAACATTGTTTACTGACTTGCTCCCCTGGCCCATGCTCAGCCTGCTTTCTGACATAATACAGAACAACTTGCCCAAGGGTGGCCTGCCTGCCCACAGAGGCACTTTGCCCAAGGGTCCACCTACATCACTCAACAATCAAGAAGATGCCCTACAGGCATGGCCACAGGCCAGATGGATGGAGGCAATTCTCCAATTAAGGCTCCCTCAAGCCACATGTGTTAAGTTGAAAAATAAAGCTATTTAGCAAATGTTATAAAGCCACTAAATATATTTATTATTGCCATCTTTTTCTTTTGTAATTTTTGAGTGAGTGTGTGTGTATGCGCGCGCGTGTGTGTGTGTGCACGTGCGTGTGTGCGTGTGTGTGTGTGTGTGTGTGTGTGTGTGTGTTGAGTGTGTGTATGTGCCCCATGTTTGGGCAGATACTCATGGAAACCAGACAAATGAGTTAGATTCCCTGAAACTAGAGTTATAGGTAGTTGTGATCCACTCACTGTAGGTATTGGGAACTGAACCTGGGTCCTCTACAAGAGCATCAACTGCTCTTAACAACTGAGCCATTACTCTAGACATTACTCTATTACTTTCAATCTGATGCATGTAATGATCTTATCAAAGTACAACTGGCAACATAATAAATCATTTTCTTACTGTATTTAAGGTCCATTTTACAGAAGGAAACTCTTGCCTGGTCCTTTAAACCTGGCCAACAACACACAGCAGGGGAGTTTATAGGCCCTAATGGGGAATTTACTACATTATTTTGGTGGAAATACTATTGAACTGCCTTCTACATATCTATCTCAGTACCCATAGATTAGAAAAGCTCTCAGTCTCCATCAGAGAAGCAGCCTTGTGCCATGAATGATGGTTAAGGCAGGGACTTGAAACTGGTGAAAGTGCAGAGAAGTATCTGTGGAGTGCTCATCCACAAATGGGCCTTCTATATTATACTCCTCATCTTCAGGCTCAGAAAATATCATGGAAGAAGTGAAGGAAAGATTTAAGAGCCAAATATCAGGGAAGACTGGCACAAAATAGTATTTGTGGGACATGACAGGACACCCCCCTCACACACACACACCCTGGATTTAGGAACTCAGAGAAGCTGTGGTTACCTGTATAAGATCTGTACAAGATCATCCCAGTCAGTATTCCTCTATGGATGAGGGAGGGGCTCACAAGTCCTGCTTCTACCTAAGGAGCTCATGGTATGTAAAAACTTCTAGGGGACAGAGAGTCAGTTTTCTTTAGGTGTATGGCTCCTGGTAGGTTAACCGTGTTCAATGGATGGTCCCAAATACATGTGCATATGGGCAGCACTAATTAGACACAATTGATTCTTTAAAAAAAAAAAAAGGAGGAACATGGGGAAGAGTATCCAAGAGGAGTTGGAAGGGGTAAGTGGGGTGAATATGACTGAAATACATTGTGAGATTGTGTGAAATTCTCAAAGAATAAATAAAAAGAAGATTCCTCATGTAAAAGGAGGTGATGCACACAGAAGGCCACAACTGTCTAAGTGTGGAGTGTAAGAATCTACTAAGAGTGTGTGTCCCTGAATAAGACTCCTGCAATAAACCTCACCCACACAGGGATCAGGAACTATTATGAGAAATGGGGCAGAAGGATTCTAAAAGCCAGGCTTGGTGTACGATCATAAAGAAACAGTTTTCGAAGCATCTGGTAACTTGCTTATATGAACTTACAGCAACAGTGACGTGCATAAAGACCCAACGCAATTCAATCAGACAAAAACTCAGCATAGAACTGGAGAAGTGGGCAACAGTCACCAATCTTAACCAAAGGACTACTGGTAGCCAATTACTGGTGGGTGAGGGAGTTCTTTAAGGGAGAGACTCTAGATAGGCTGACTACACTCCAGTGGATGTATTCACACTGAGGTACACCTGAGTACACAAACCTTACTTGATAAGCCTTAACAATATATGAGAGGATGCATGAAATCAAGTGGGGGTACATGGGGAAATGTGGATGGGGTAGGGGTTCTAAATGTGATTAAGATGCATTGTATGAAATGCACAAAAATTTAATAAAGATATGCATTGAGAAGAAAAACAGATGAAGGCTGAGACAAAACTCTGACCAAAACCAACTTGGGGAAGAAAGGCTTTATTTGTCTCTCATGTCCTAGGGCACAGTTAATCTGTGAGGGAGCCCAAGGTAGGAAATAAGGGCAGGAACCTGGAGGCAGGAGCTGAAGCACAGGTCATGGAGGGCTGTGTCCTCCCACATCACTCAATAATCAAGAAAAAACTCCACAGACCAATCCAATGGAGAAAGTTCCTCAGTTGAGTCTCCTTTAACCCATGCATGTCAAGTTGATATTAAAGCTATCCAGCACACAAACTTTGTGTGTGTTATCTTTAAATTGAACTGAGCCATGCATTAAGAAACAAAAAGTTACTAGGCCTGGTGGCACACGCCTTTAATCCCAGAACTCATGAGGAAGAGGCAGGTTGATCTCTGTGAGTTCAAGGCTAGCCTGGTATACATAGTGAGCTCCAGGACAGCTGGAACTAAAGGGAGACTCTGTCTCAAAAAGACCAAAAAAAAAATAAATAAAAAAAAGAAACAAACAGTTGGCTGGAGAACTGTCTCAGTGGTTAAGAGCACTGGCTACTCTTGCAGAAAATCCCATTCCCAGAAACCACACGGTGGCTATCAACCATCCATAACTCCAGTTTCAGGGGAATTCAGTGCCCTTTTCTGACCTTCATAGGCATTGCATCACATGAGTGCACTTACCTACCTGAAATATAATCATACACATAAAATACAAATAAATAAATAAATAAATAAATAAATAAATAAATAAATAAATAAATGATTTAAACGTTCTCCATCCAGGGCATGCCCACATTATAAAAGTTAGTCCCATATTTACTGAGTACCTAGTATTTATTAGGTGCTCTTTTTGGAATTTAGTCCATAATATGTCAAAATCATTAACCAGAGGTAATAGTGTTACACTATTTCACACCATGAAATGTACAGTATGCAAAGAATCATCACTCCTTATTCTTCACTCCTTATTAAGAATGGAACTTTGAGAGTATGTTTAAATAAGACAAAGGGAAAGAACAGCATTGGTAATTCAGATATAGTAAAAAGCTTTATGGTTGTCTGACATGTTAGAAGAAATAAGTTGTTATGTAACTCACACAATCATGGAATTGTCATAACATAAAAGATGGAAGTGAAGAAGAAACTTCAGGAAAATGCTTTTCTTCTGGAAGTTCTCTTCACAGGAGTTGAGCAACTAATAGTTATTTTTCCTGGTCTTCAGGACATTTTCATGTGATACCTGGCAAAGGAAGTGATCTAGGCCTAATTCAGAACCCCAAAGAGAATTTTGTCCATGAAGTGCAAGTGGCACTTTGGAACAAATGATCATATCATTTAGAAGGTATCATTCAGAATACTGTCTTGACAGGACAATTTATTAAACAACTAATCTAGGTTTTATTAGCAAAGATTCAGAAATTTTAAATGTGGCAAACTCATAAGAAAGCTCAGGAAATTAGCAAGCATTATACATAAAATTATGTACAAAATATATTTGAAATTATAAAATATTGACAAGGAAAAATCTACATTTTAATTTGAAAGAAAAGAATGCCAGTACTTTAAAAAGTGGCATAAATGTGGAGAGAATTTTTTTTTAGTTTTTATTGAGCACATTTCATACAACATTTCTTAATCAAATTTAGACTCATTCCCCCATCCATGCCCAGCCCTCTTGCCCCCCCCACCCCCCGTCAGAGCTCATGGATTCTGTCACACACAAGTCCTGTCTTGCATCTTTTCTCAGACTTTTATAACCTTTTTGGTACACAGGTTTACTGTTTTGGTCAGTTCTTCGAATAGGTCTTTCTCTCTCTTTTTTTGTTCCCATTTGATTTTATATTATTCCAAAATATTATGTGGTCAGATTGAAAGATACAGGCATAGAATGTTAAAAGGAAGATACATAGCTAAAGAGAACATAAATGACTTTAAATAGGAATGTGCAGCATCACCCGGTAAAAACAGTTCAGGAGTTTATGTAACCATCCATGATGAAGCAAGGTTGGCAAAAGTTGCTGTTGACTGTAGAGTTTGGCATCAAGTGGAAATGGGCAGTGCTATTGGGATGTGAAGTCAAACTTCACTGTGGGAACGGAACTTTGTGTGTGGCTTGAAGCGAGAAACTGTAAGACCTGTCCCGGGAAGATCTCCAGTTATTTGATATCTCTGTGGGCTTCCAGAGTTATCTGTAGCTGGAAGATTCGGGATATTACAATGATTCTTGCCTCGCCCTATCTCTGCAAAGTCCTAGGCCCTTTCCCTTGAGGCATTGAGACGAATGTCACACTTCTAGTTACCTGTTGCACAAACCAGAGTTCTGCAGCCTCCCAATTAGAACCAGGTTGGCTCACCCCTCCCTTCCGCCTGCTCCCCACTTCCTTGCCCAAAGCACAGTAGTCTTGAATATATAGACCTCACTGACAGAAAATAAACAGAGTTCCTATCCTCCCCAGTTCTCCACGTGTGTGTGTGAGTCTGCTTATTTTTCCTACGGGTGTTCTCCGGCTCCCCCCTTCTTTCAGGAGCAGAGCCCAGAGACTGCTGGCCTGCAGGCAGGAGGCAAGTCCTGGAGCTGAGCCAAGAAGGGAAGGACAGCGTGTGGAAGGCGGTCACGTGTGACTCAAAGACACTACACCCGACACTTCACTAGTTGAAATGTTTTCATCCCCGGTTTTTGTACTCTAGGTTTTCTTTTTGTTTAAAGCTTTATTTATTTCTTTTACATTTGTTTATGTGCCTGAGTGTATGTAAGTGTACCATGGATATCCAGTAGCTGCAGAAGCCAGAAGAAGATGTTGGATCCCCTGGAACTAGAGTTATAAGTGACTGTGTGCCACTCTGTGGGTGCTGGGAACTGAACCCAGGTCCTCTGTGAGAACAACAAATGCTCTTAATCACCAAGCCATCTCTCCAGCCCCTCCCTTTTTTCCTAATTTATCAAGACTAATAATTATAGTTGTGAAATATCCCCTTGACCTTGACTCTGATATACTAACTGGCTCTCTTACCATCATCAATACCAAATAGATTTTATGATTTAAGTATAAAACGTACCCTACAGGCTCAATTGTTTAAAGTTTGATGCTCAGTTCATGGATGGTTTGGGAGGTAGTGGACATTTTAGAAGGTAACGCTTTTCTGAAGAAGGTATCTATAATTTCCAGTGGTTTTTCTTTTTCTATTAAACATAGACCTACAAATATTAAAATAAAATTCCTTTCAGCTTCAGAGTTTCCCTGAATGTGAATATAAATATGTATTCATTCATAAAATTTTAAAATTAATTTCCCAGTCCTCCATTGCTGGAGATGGAGGCCCTCCATGAAATATGTCACAAAAAATGTATTAAGAGCCTGCTAGTTCACAGGAAATAGACAAAAAGGAGACCTCAGTGTATAAATCTTTAAGCACAGAGCAGAATTTGTACTAAAAGACTTTCCCTGACTTTTGGAAATATTCCTTTAGCTAACCATGATGGGATTATTATTAACATATTTGGTGCAAGTAAAATTATGAGCAGAAATAGGACATTATCATTGTTCAGTTCAATTCTTTGTTTCTATTGCTTTCCTTTTTTGGGGTATTTTTGTGACAGCATCTCCCTGTAACTCCAAAAGGTTTGAAACTCTCTATGTAGATCAAGCTGGCCTCAATCTTTCAATCTCACAGAGATCTGACTGTTTCTGCCTCCAGAGTGATTCTTTCTATTTTTAAAGAGGGAATGAGAATCTCTACTTCTATACCTACGAGTAGTTTCCCAACATACCTGAAGTAAGACTTGACTAGTTCTTAAAGGAACTGAGAAACAAAAAGCCTAATTGTAGATACTATAATGTCAGAAATAATAAAAAAGGAAGGTCAACATTTATTTATTTTTTACTGTTATTAAACTTTTTCCATAAATTATATACATAATTTTTCAATAGCATTTAGAGTCACTTCCCTTTCCATGCCCCCTGTTAGGACCAGGTCAGAAAGAGTTAATCAAAAGGAAAAGGTTAAGCATGCAGAAGCAACTCTCTAGTTGAAGCAGGTCTGGTTCCCATAGTTACTCCCTCCCACTTTGAGTTATTAGTTCCCAGAGCTACCTGAGGTCAGGATGAACTTTCCCAGCCCTGTAGGAGTGCTTATCACCCAAGGAGCCCATTACTCTCCAAGGGGCTTCACACTGCTAAACACAACCATTGTTTCAAACAAAGGGGTGCAGAACAGGTGGACTGATCCAATGAAAGACTGCCTGGTCTGCAACCACCAAGACCCCACCAATCAGAGAAAGGGTCGCCATAACCTCAGTGGAAATCCCCTAACTGGGAATAAAAGTGGGAGAGGATAGGTCCTTGGGCTGCTGCCCTCCAATCCCATGGGAGTGTGCTCAGCCCGACGCGTTGAACTGTCTCTGTCACTGTCTCTGTGTTGTGTTCTGTACTTTTTCCTTGATGTAATGTTCTTTTATTAAAGCTTTTCCTCCACAGTTTTTGGCCTCTCAAGAGATGCTTTGGTATAGTGGTGTTTCTAACTCAACACCCCCCACTCCACCTGAGTCCCTGCACTCTACCATACATGTCTTGCATCTTTTTCTGAGTCTTTCCAGAGTTTTTTTTCCAGTTCCTTTTGTTGTGTTGTTCTCTCTAACTTGTATGCTTCAAAAGTTATATATATATATATATTATATATATATATCATCTATATATTACCATAGTTATCTATATAACATAGTTTTATATATATATATACATAAATATATACATACATACGTATGTATGTATGTATATATTTATATATATTTATATACATATATACATACATACATACCCATATTACCTGAATTGGAGGATTTTTTTTCTTTTTTTTTGCTAAAAGATGTCTCATTTTCCTTAAGGAAGTTGGAGGTTCCTCTTTGGCAAGCCCAAACATCCATCAATCCTGCCCTTGTGCTCCACACTGGGGTCTTTCCCTCCCATGGTCCCCCAAATGAAGTCCATTAAGCACGTGTCCTCTCTTGATCCCCCTGCACTGGTCTCCATGATACAGCCCGGGTACCAAGAGACCCCTGAGAACCAGATCCTCAACTGACTTCAAGAAAACAAAAACTGGGGCTGTAGAGATAGCCTAGCAGTTAAAAGCACCGAATGCTCTTGCAGAGGACCCAGGTTCGATCCCCAGCACCCACAAGGCAGCTAAGAACCGTCTGTAACTCTAATTCCAGGAGAACTCCAGTTCCAGGGGAATCTGACACCCTCTTCTGACCTCTGAGGCATTGCACGACATGGGTGCACAAACCTACATGCAGACAGTACACTCATACACATACATAAATAAATAAAATTAAAAAAAAAAAGAAAACAAAACTTTGGTTAATCTGGGCTGTGTGGCCTTAAGCATCCAAAAGGAAAGTAAAACCAGAAATAAATAATCAGTAAGACCAGAGAAATTGTACTTCAGATATAAAACTTAAGAGCTTAATAAAAAGACAAAAGAGAAAAAAAGAGAACACTGTTGTTTGGCCTGTCTTCAATTCATACCGGCAAGTGCATTTACTCTGTGACTGCCACTGCTTTTGTCACTGTTAAAAGCCATGAGACTCAGCTTTTTAACCCTCCAATATGGACTGAAGACTCATGTCTCTCCAAGAATCCTTTAAACCTTCGATGCCAGATGGGGACTACTGAGATACCCAGCTTGTGGACTAAGCAGCTAAGGGGATTTCAGCCTTGTCAGAGTATATATAGACTGCCAAGGTTAAGATTTATATCAGTAGCCAGATGAATAAGAAAAATATAGAATATTGTAAGAAAAGAAATTCTTGATTATTAGACAATTATATTATTTGCCAAGAAAAATCACCTTCATAAAAATTACAGAAGAAAATACTTGGTCAGAATAACAATTAAATCTAAGATATTTCCTAAAATAAATAGCAGAATAGGTCTCACTGTAGCTTGAAAAGATTGTGGTTTATCTTTGTACTAAGGGTGATTTTTACCCTGACATCTTCCTTCATGACATTAATTCTCTTTTATTCTCCTCTTTCTCTCTTGATTATACATTACTTTACATACTTTTTATTCTGAGATTATGACAGACACCCATGCAGTGTTAGATTTTTTTTTTCAAGACAGGGTCTCCCTGTAGCAGTGTTAGATATGTTATAAATACCCTTTATCCAGTTTTTCCCCCAAATAATATGATGCATAAGATGAAGCACATCCAGATAACTGACCTTGACTTTGTCCAGAGACATTATTCAGATTCCATATTGAGGATACAGAACAGTTTCATTGCAAACTTTCCTCCCAGTAGTCTTTTAAATCTGCAGCTCCTCTGTAGGATCCTTGAGGAAAATAGGGCCTCGGCGTTAAGCACCAAGTTCTTGAAATGACTTTCCCAGTCTAAAGACTCTTGTCAAATAAGGGGACAGACAATACAGCAGATGGAATCAGGACATTTGGATAAGGACTGTGTAGAGGGTCACTAACTCACACATAGAAAATTGGGTACCTTCTCAACTAGAACACCTAGTTGAGAACGTATTTTCCTGCATGCTAAATCAGATATGTCATGCATATTAGCCAAACAAAAGCAGAATGAGCTAGTGATGTCACTGCTTACACAGTCCAATGTAGAACTGGAGTTGAGAAAAGCACGTGGTATGAACAAGTGCTCTGGTTCCCGCTGTACTAAGTTCCATCCCTCTCTCCACATTCTCCCTCTTTCTCTTTCCCTCTCCTCTGCCCCTCCCTCTTCTCTCCTCTCTCCCTTCTTTTCTTTCTCCCTCTGTCTTCTACTGTCTCTTCTTTTTATCAAGCTGTCTATCTCTCCCCCTCCTTCTCTCACTCCTTTTTCCATCCTTCTGACTTGCTTTTTTTCCAAGAAAGTTTCAATAAATCTCACATATCAAAGACCACATCCAGTTGTTTCCTTCAGTCTTCAGCAAGCAAGCCCAACTGCCTTAACATAGTACCTATGTGTTCCACCTGTGAAGTAAGCTAACAAATGAGGCCTCAAACAAGACTGTAAATTTACTGAAAACATGAGATTTTTTTTTTTGGCCTATAATACCAAACTTTTTTGAAGAAAGGTAAACAAATGTGCTGGATATCTTCAATTGCCAACTTGACTTTCCTGGATAGACAGGTCTTCAATTGATGGATTTCCTTTACTGGGATAAGCCTGTGTCCATGTCCGTGGGGCATTTTATTGATTTTTGAGTGATGTGAGAGAGCCAGCCCACTCTGGTGATGCCAACCTTGGGCAGATGGTCCTTGGTTATATAAGTAAGTAGGCTGATCACAGGCCAAGAGAGCAAGCCAGTAAACAGCCTTCCTCCATAGTCTGTGCTTCAGTTCCTGCATGCAGGTTTCTGCTCTGAATTTCTGCCTCAGCTTCCCTTGATAATGATCTGTGAGGTGAAATATATTGTTTCCTCTCCACGTGGGTTTTGATCAGTGTTTTTTTACAACAATAGAGAGCAACTAAGGCACCTATAAACCCTAACGAGCTGGTCAAAGAATACCAGTAGCAGCATCTCTATCATCATGAACATTGACAGAAACAGAGTAGCTTGTCCTGTGGACATATGGCACCCATACATTTTATGAAAATTAAATTTCTCCCAAGATGCTGGAAATTCCATGAAAAGATACAATTACATAAAACAAAATAAACACGACTTAACCAGATTTTAAAAACTAGATTGTGTAGATATTGACTATGAACTCGGTAGAAGATGACATTGTGTTGCAGTGTCAGAGGGTTGGACATGTCCTAGACATGGCCATTCTGTGTTTCTTCCAACTTTTCTGCTGCTGCTGTAGCTGATGACACTATAACCTCACTTCCCACTCTGTCTTCCTAATGCCTAGCAACCATGCATCTGTTCTCTATCTGATAGTTTTGCTACCTCAAGAAAAATAGATAAATTGAATTATGCAATATGTAACCTTGAATAATAGAAAAATTGGGTTATGTAAAATGTTACCTATTAAGGTTGGCTTTTTTTCCTTTGAAACAGCTCTGAGTTCCATCAAATTCTCTGTATGTATTCTTAATTCACAAAGTTTTAGAGCTGAACAATATGCTATGATATGGATGAATCACAATTATTTCTTTCTTTCTTTTTTTAAATTTTATTTATTTCTGTATGTGTATGAATGTACTGTCTGCATGCAAGTCTGTACACCCATGTCGTGCAATGCCGCGGAGGTCAGAAGAGGGTCTCGGATTCCCCTGGAACTGGAGTTCTCCTGGAATTGGAGTTTCAGACGGTTCTCGGCCGCCATGTGGGCGCTGGGGATCGAACCCGGGGCCTCTGTAAGAGCGGTCGGCGCTCTTAACC